>PVHX01011379.1:0-64550 GCA_004024805.1 Geosciurus inauris | reverse complement strand
AAAAAAAAAAAAAAAAAAAAAAAAAAAAAAAAAAAAAAAAAAAAAAAAAAAAAAAAAAAAAAAAAAAAAAAAAAAGATCAAAGTGTCTCTGTTGCAAGTATTTAAATACGTTCCTCATACTGCAAAGCAAATCAAGGACAAATGGGTGCAACCATGATCCTTGACACTTTATTTACAGGCTATGGGCCAAATTTGGCTCTGGGGTCATGGTTTATCTGCTTTTGTTCTATGTTGTAATAGTTTAAATAAAGTTCACAGGGCTGAGGTTGTGGCTCAGTGGCAGAGCGCTTGCCTCGCATGTGTGAGGCACTGGTTCGATCCTCAGCACCACATAAAAATAAATAAAACAAAATAAAGACACAGTGTCCATGTATAACTAAAGAATATTTTTAAAAAATAACATTCACAGAAGAGATATAATTTTCACTAAGTGGTTTGGGACAACCAGGGAGCTATCTGAAAGAAAAGAAATTTATATGCATACCTCAGACTTCTTCAAAAAGCTCAAAGATTTAGTGATAAAGTTAAGGAATAATGATAATAGAAAAGAACATAGGAAAATTATTTTAATACCTCAAAATAGGGCAAAACCTTTTTATTAAATAAAATTATGTTTAAAATTATATATTCAACTACACTAAAATGTTTACATAGAAACTACCATAAACTAAGTCATAAGACAAATGACAGGCTGGAAAATATTTGGAATTCATGTCATAAGTAATGGAATAACCTTCTTAATATATTGATTCCTACAAATCAATAAGGAAAATAAACAACCAACCAATAGTATTGTGGAAAAATGTTATGACTATAGTCCACAGAAAAGAAAATGCACATAATTGTTAAATATTTCTGAAAGTTTTAATTGACACATAACATTTGTACATATTGAGAGGGTACAGTATGATACTTCAATATGATTACATAATATATAATGACCAAGTCAGGGTTATTGGCATTTCAATCTCCTCAAATATTTATCATTTCTCTGTGTTGAGAAGCTTCAGATTCTTCTAGTTATTTTGGAATATATAACAAATTGGTGTGGACTATAGTTACCCCACTGTATTATGAAGTACTAGAATGAATTCCTTTGATCTTACTGTATTTTGGTACCTGTTATCTAACCTTTACCTATCTCTCCTCCCTTCTACCCTTCCTAGTCTCTGGTGACATCTATTCTACTCTCTTTCTCTATGATATCAACTTTTTTTTTGGTACCAAGAATTGAACTCAGGGGTACTCAAACACTGAGCCACATCCCCAGCCCTATTTTGTGTGTTATGTAGAGACAGGGTCTCACTGAGTTGCTTAGCGCTTCACCATTGCTGAGCCTGGCTTTGAACTCGCGATTCTCCTGTCTCAGCCTCCCAAAATATTAGGATTACAGGTGTGCGCCACCGCGCCTGGTGCGAGATCAACTTTTTAAGCTTCCACGTGAAAGTGAGAACATGGGATATTTGTTGGTCTTATTTCACTTAACACAATGTCTATCCACATTCAATTGTCTATTCACAACACAATGTTCTATCCACATTCCTGAAATGGGCAGGATTCCATATGGTTGAATAATATTCCATTATGTATATGTGTATTTTCTTTATTCATCTATCAATGGACACCTTGGTTGATTCCATATCTTGGCTATTGTGAATAGTGCTATAATAAATCTGAGGAAGCAGGTATCTCTTTGCTATATTAAGTCATTTCCTTTGGATGTATACTCAAGAGTGGATACTCAAGAGTGGATACTCAAGATCCTCCATACTGGGCTGGGATTGTGGCTCAGTGGTAGAGCACTTGCCTCACATGTGTGAGGCACTGGGTTCCATCCTCAGCACCACATAAAAATAAACAAACAAAATAAAGATATTTAAAAAAAAAAGATCCTCCATACTGCATTCATAATGGTTATACTAATCTGTATTCTCACCAACAGTGTACAGTAGTCCTCTTTCTCCTCATGGAACAGCATTTGCTGTCTTTTTCATAGTAGCCATCCTAACTGTGGTGAGATGATATATCATTGTGGTTTTGATCTGCATTTCTCTGGTGTACAGTGATATTGAACATTTTTCATATACTTACTGGCCATTTACATCTTCTGTCTTAAATATTTTTTTTTTAATATTTTTTTAGTTGTTGATGAATCTTTATTTTATTCATTTAGTATCTATATGTGGTGCTGAGGATCGAACCCAGTGCCTCACGCATGCTAGGCAAGCGCTCTACCGCTGAGCTACAGCCCCAGCCCTGTCTTAAATATTTTTATTTTTATTTATTTATTTATTTATTTATTTTTTTTTTTTTAAATTATTTTTTTTTTTTTTAAATTCTAGATGGACATAATGTCTTTATTTTATTGCTTTGTATGTGGTGCTGAGGATCGAACCCAGGGCCTCACGCATGCGAGGCAAGCGCTCTACCGCTGAGCTACAATCCCAGCCCTCTTAAATATTTTTAAAGAAATATTCCACACCATTCATAATATGAAATAACAAATTTAAATAAAACTTGAAAACATTTTTCACATATAAGATAGGCAAAAGTCCAGATATTTGAGAAAATACTGGGTTGACATGACACTCCTTTATATTTCTGGTGGAGTATAAAGTGGCGCAGCTATGGAGGGCGATTTGGATATGCAGCGTTGGAAATGCATATCTTTTTTGATGCAGCAACTCACTTAAAAAAGTTTAGACTGTATATATAATTGGTCATATACAAAATGATTGTTTTAGCCAGCCTTTTCACCACTGTGACCAGAAGCCCTGATAAGAACAATGTAGAGGTGGAAAAGTTTATTTAGAACTTATGGTTTCAGAGGTCTTAGTTATAGATGGCCAACTCCATAGCTCTGGGTCCAAGGTGGGTCATGGTGGAAGGGTGTGTAGGAGGAAAGCAGCTTAGGACACAGCAATTAGGAATCACAGAAAGACAAAGAGAAAGAGAGACAGCGTGAGAGAGCAAGCACAAGAGAGCAAGGGAGGGAAGGAGAGAGAGAGTGTTCCACTCACCAGGGACAAAATATTTACCTCCAAGGCATGGCTCCAGTAACCTCCTCCAGCCAGGCCTCTGCCTCTATGGTTACCACTCAGTTAATCCATCAGTGAATTAATGCACCAATTAGGTTAAGGCTCTCATAAGTCAATCATTTCATGTCTGAACATTCTTGCATTGTCTCACACATGAGCTTTTGGGGGATGCCATATACTTAAACCATAACAATGGTGTCTATACAATGTTAGTGTTTGTTATACTTTTATAACAGTATGAGTAGGAAATGACACATATGTTTGCCAATAATGAACTGGCTAAATCTTGTAGTATATCTGTGCCATGGAATATCATATATCTGTAAAAAAAGTAGTAACAACAAAAAAAACCTCTCTGTTTTGATATGGAATGATCTTTGACATATATCATTAGGAAAAAAGTTATAGGAGTATGTGTGGTGTGCTTCCAACTGTATTAAAAGGAGGAAGCATGATACACGTTTTTATCTGCTTATAAAAAATGTCTCTGGGGGAACATGGGGGCAGAAAAGATGGGGGCAAGAAAAATGCAATGGACAGCAATGCCCTAGGTTCATGTATGACTGCACATATGGTATAACTCTATATTGTGTACAACCAGAGAAGTGAAAAGCTGTGTTCCATTTGTGTACAATGGATCAAAATGCATTCTGCTGTCATGTAAACCTAATTAGAATAAATAAATTTAAAAAATAATAAAAATATTACTATTAAAGATAATAAATAATAAAAATAATATAAAATTTTATATTAAAAATAAAAATAAAAATAATAAATAAATCTCTTTTTTTTGGTACTGGGGATTGAACTCAGGGATACTCAACCACATCCTCAGCTCTATTTTATGTTTTATTTAGAGACAAGGTCTCACTAAGTTGCTTAATGCTTCATTTTTTGCTGAGGTTGGCTTTGAACTTGTGATCCTCCTGCCTCAGCCTCCTGAGCTGCTGGGATTATAGATGTGCACCACCTCGCCAGGCTGGTATCTAGTAAATCTTGAAAAACTTTTCTACTCTATGTGGGAGGAGGACCAGGTAGGAGGATAAACTGTCTTTCTGTATAGTTCCCTGTTTAATCAATCAGAGTAGACACATAGAAGGGACTTTTATTAGTCTGTGTGGTATAAAGAAGGATTGGGCTATCTTGGGGGTTTCCCATTTCTGGGCTTGTTCAAAGCATACATGATGCTACAACTTGGGGGGTTACTGTAGAAAGGGCAACAAGCCGGGCGTGGTGGCTCAAGCCTGTAATCCCAGCACTTAGGGAGGCTGAGATAGGAGAATTGCGAGTTCAAAGCCAGCCTCAGCAATGGTGAGGCACTAAGCAACTCAGTGAGACCCTGTCTCTACACAAAAAATACCACATAAAATAGGGCTGGGGATGTGGCTGAGTGGTCGAGTGCCCCTGAGTTCAATCTCCAGTACCAAAAAAAAAAAAAAAAGAAAGAAAGAAAGAAAGAAAAGAAAGGGAACAACTCTAAGTCACTCTATTCTAATTCTGAGATTCTATAATTATATATATATAAAAATAAAGGTGCAGGGCATGGTGATGCACACCTGTAATCCCAGTGACTCAAGATGCTGAGGCAGGAGGATCTCAAGTTCAAAGGCAACCCAGGCAATTGAGACCCTGTCTCAAAAATAAAAATAAAAAAAAGGACTAGGAATGTAGCTCAGAAGTGGAGAGCTTGTTTAACATGTGTGAGCACCTGAGTTTAATCCCTGGTGCTTCAGAAAAGGAAAAGAAAGAAGTTAGTTTGAGGATTATAAAGAATTAATGTAGTGGAAGGAGAGCTGAGGATCCTTGAGGTGGGGCATTGAGATTAGGAGGAGGGACCCAGGGACATGAGATACATTAAGTTAAGCAGCCCTAGTAGGTGAAGTGGGTGGGGCAGTCTTCAGTCTTTTGCTGGCAGCATAGGACAGAGCACAACACAACATGTGGTTTTCCAGACCGCCGTGCAATGCGCAGATGGGAAGCAGTCTTTTAGGAAATGGCTAGAAATCTTTGACATTGATTTTCAAATCATCCATGGCTGGTGAAACACCTGGCAGTTAATGCTTTCAAGTACTCTAATTCAAAGTCTGCTTTAGTTGATATTCATATCTTAGCTGGATTTAGCATCTAATAGAAGACACTTAGTAAATTTTTGATGAGAATAATGCTGGGCCAGTACAGTGCTTTTGCAGGGAGCATTTGGAAAGATGACAGAGAAAAATGAGCAATTGTTAATCCTTTCCCTACATGCTTTCTGTTTTCTTTCTCATCCTCCCCCCACCCTTTAAAGTTATGTCTGTAGGCCTTCAGAAAAGACTGAGTGATATGTGGGGAAATAGTGCACAGGGTGCTCAAATTTGAAAAAGATTTGCACAGACACATTTATTCTTACTTCCTCTGTGTTCTCAGTGTGAAGGAAATAATGGTCTCCTTTCTAATGCTGTAAGATAAGCTGATGAGCAGAGATGTTCAATTACTGTTACTGACAGGGGTGCAATTAAGTACCAGGTACATTTCATGTAGGGCCTGGGGAGTGCTAAAGGAGATTTTGAGGAATTATGGAATTGTTAATTATGATGGTTAATTTTATGTGTCAATTTGGCTGGACCATGGTGCCCTGATATTTGGTCAAACATTCTGGACATTTCTATGAGAGATGTTTTTTTTTTTTTTTTTTAAATATTAACATTTAAATAAGTGGAGTTTTAGTAATGTGGTTTAGCATCTGTAATGTGGGTGGACCCTATTCAATTTTCTGAAGGTCTAAATAGAACAAAGATTGACATTCTCTGAGAGAGAGAGAGAATTCTGCCAGCTGACTGCCATTGGACCCATTTGCTGGGTATATTTGGACTTGCCAGCCTCCATAAGCCAATTCCTTAGAAAGTGCTTGTGCTCTCTTGCGCTCTCTCTCCCTCTCTGCCTCACTCTCTCCCTCCTACGTTCCCCCCTCATTCTATTGGTTCTGTTTCTCTGGGGGACACTGACTAATATGTTTCCATTTCCTCAATCATGCTCATTAAAAAAAAGCCATTGGAAATTTTATAGTATTTTTCAAGTGAAACAACTTCATTCTATATTATGGATCCTTTGAATTTCAGTTGTGTTATCCGTAAAATGAGAAAGATATGGTAAAAATTGTTGGTCACCCACTAAAATCCATCTTCCGTATCTCACAGGCATATTACATTTCCTGCACCCCTGGACACGTGACTGTGTTCTTTCCAATGGACTGTGATAGTAGGGAATGCTCCACTTCTGGGCCTGCATCTTAAATGGTAGGTGTACTTTATCTGTGGCATCTTTCCATTTTTGCCAGGGATAGATTTGTGATCACTCAGCTTTAGCCATAAAAAATCCTGAGGAAATGGCAGAGCTGCCAACAGAAGGAACCAGATTCCCTGAATGGCTGTGTAGAGCAAAACTGTGCCACTAACCAGGAAGATCATCTCGACACTATTAGGTGAATGAAATGAGAATGAGAAATGGACAGTGGGCTGGGGCGGTGGCTCAGTGGTGGAACGCTCGCCTAGCATGTGTGAGGCATTGGGTTCCATCATCAGCACCACATAAAAACAAATAAATTAAATAAAGGTCCATCAATAACTAAAAAAATTAAAAAAAAAATAGAGAAATGGACATATTTGCTTTTGTATTGTTAGTGTCTTTGTTATAGCAGCTTAGCTTTGGCCCTAATATAGCATGGTAACAACTGTCTTAGCTCCTTCATGGGATTTTTGTGGGAATCAGATGAAAGAAATGGCAAAGGGCTGGGGTTGTGGCTCAGTAGTACAGCATTTGCCCAGCATGAGACCCTGACTCCAATCCCGCACCCCCCCAAAAAAAAGTAAGGAAGAAGGAGAAAAAATGGTAAAATTCTATATAAATATTTATAGTACCATCTCTACTTAATTATTTAACATTAAATTTTCCTCTGGACCTCAACAGCACTCTGTAAACCAGGGACATTGGATTTTGTGATATCTAGAGATTGTTCTGCTCTTTCTTTGACTAGAAAGATACTGCTTTGGGATAAAGGATTACATAAGGAATATAAAATAGCTAACAGGTTTTGTTAATCACCACCAACTATACCTTGATCATATTTAGGAACTAAGAGCTCATGTTCAAAGTGGGGAATGACTGGCTATTGAAAGCAACTGACACACTAGATAAACTTCATTTAATAACCATTTCGCAAGCTGATGGCAATCCCGGAAGTACCCATGTGAGTTACAATATATCAAATATCATTAGTTGTCTAGACTTTGCCAGGAAACCAGGTTAGAGTGATAGGATTTATGGTTTCATACTTCTGTGACGGCATAAAATGCACTAAACCACATTAGTCTGTTGAGAGCCAAATATTAACTCTTAGCTGATTCTTATTTTACACAAAAACATTTCCATTTCCAAAGCATCGTATATAGTAAGTCATGGGGTGTGTGTGTGTGTGTGTGTGTGTGTGTGTGTGTGTGAAGAAAGGCTACATAATAGAACAAGTCTACATTTGAATCAGATGTGAGCAGTTTTGAAGAAAAAAGAAGAAAGAAAATTATTGACTGTTTTAAATGTCTAGGCATGGCCTCAGAGCTCTGTTTAGATCTAGTGGGATGAGAAAATGGAATCTTTTTTGTCCCTTTGTATGGGCAGAGCCAGGTCTGATGTGCCAGAGGAAGTGGTTTATTAAATATTTTGGAAAGAAATATTTTCACAGTCTCATTGCTGCTGCTTTCATTTGGTTATCAAAGCCTAATGCTAGAAAAGGAAAACCATTAATAGTTCCCATTAGGAAATGTGAACCATTAGGAAAAGCCCCAGGAGGGACTTTCAGTTGGGAAGAGCAGTGCCAAAGACTGAAATCCAGCTGTGATAGAGTCTGAAATGATGAGAAAGGATATTCTGAAAAACAACATTTGAAATCGTACAACTTGCAATAGCTAAAGTATAATACAATTGAATTTCTATGAGATCATATATAGCCACTCTAAGCAAGTTCCCAAGGCCAACTGCTTCCTTTGACCATGATATCTGCATCTCTCAGCAATGTTTTCAACAGAAAACCAACAGGAGTTATTTTGGCAAGAAAGAGGGATCTTACACAAATATACCCAAATACAAAGTGTTGGGCATAGGGGTTAGTTTTGCTAAGTCTGTTTATCTTTCTTTCTCTTTTATGACTAGTGCTTTTGTGTCGTATCTAAGAAATATCTGCTTAATCACAGAGACACAGATTTTATCCTATATTTCCTTCTAGGTGTTTTATAATTATAGCTCTTACATTTTGGTCTATAATCCACTTCAATTTATTTATTTATTTATTTGGTATATGGTGTGAGGAAAAGTCCAGGTTCCTTTTTTTCCCAAATGATTTTATAATTGTTCTAATACCATTCACTGAAAAGATTATCCTTTCCCCATGGTGATGTTAATTTTGAATGTCAACTTGACTGAATTGGGGGATACTTAGAGAACTGATAAATCATAACATCTGGGCGTGTCTGTGAGGGTGTTTTTAGAGAATATTGGCATATGGATGAGAAAACTAAGTAGGTAAGATCTACCTTCAGTGTGGGTGGGTAAAGTCCAGTTGGCTAGAGGCCTGGTTGGAATAAGAACATGGAAGGAAGGGAAAACTCACTCTCTGGCTCTTGCTGCTACTTTGGACACCAGACTCCTACTTTGGACACTGGCCTCTGAGTCTCCAGGTTGCACCTGGCTTATTGTAGGACTTCTCAGTCTAATAAATTCCCTCATACATGTGTATATTGTTTCTCTTTCTCTGGAGGCCCAGATTAGGCACCTAATGAATTAGCACCTGTGTTGAAAATCAATCAAGAACATATCTGGTTCTGTTTCTGAATCCTCTCTTTTGTTCCATTGGTCTGTATCAGAGGTTGATAAAGTTATGACTCAAGGGCCATATCTGACCCACCACCTGTTTTGTAAGTAAAGGTTTATTGGATCTCAGTGTGGACAGCAGGCTGTGTCCTACTGACTTACTCCATGATGAATGGAACAGCCTTTTGCAGGCTGTGCCTAATGCTGTTACTCCATTTGTAAAGCAGTAGTTTGCACCATTTACTCCATTTTGAGAACAAGTGCCAAGGTAGAATGACTGTGCTCCTCATTTGTGCAAGTAAACAACCACCATCTGCCCAGTGCAACCACAAGGCACAGACTGCTAAATAAAATAATTGTGCTAGTAAAAAAATGACCACCTGTGAATGTATCAAATCAAATCAAAAGCGAATGGATACATGCGTGTATCCACCCCATATGAGAAAAACCAGGTCCATGAGCTTATCCATCTCATCAGAGGTAACCCCCTTCCCTGAAATCTATAGAAGGAGAAGTACCTCAAGACTGGTTGTGGTAGCACAAACTGATTTGTCATCAGACCAAGCTGTGAACACATCACCAGGTCAACAGGCAGAGAACCTCTGACTCTGCCCCTGGGCTTCAGCTTAGCTCCATTTTCCTGCTTGATGTGGCCCACTTCAAAACTGCCTCTCTTCTAGGCCCTAGTCCAGAATATGTTCTGCCAGGCACTCTGAATAAGTTCTTCAGCTGGTTCATAATCTTATCTAACCACCTACCGTGACTCTTTCACATCTGCTCTCTGCCTTTGCTCTCAGTGGAGCCTCCTAATATCCTGTGGCCACCTTGTTTTTTAGCCTTTCTGAGATACACACTCACACACACCCATCTCATGATATAAGTAACAGAAATATAAATACATATAATATATATAACATAAAATATATAATCGTATATAAATGCATAATTATACATTATGATTAAATATAATTTCTATTATATATTGTGATATATATATAATTTTAACATGTGATGTATGACTTGAGTGTCATAGATACTAGTAATTAAGATTGGAATAAATAAAAACCTTGTTTGCCTGGTTTATGACTACCAAGTGACTCATAGACTTGGTGAATCATAACCAATGACAGTAACACAGCTTGCGAATTTATTGTTATTCAATAAATTTTGAATTGCAGAAAGACATATGTGTCCAGAAAGACACAAACATGTCGAGTCTAGGCATAGCTCACTTAGGACACTTAGCCAAACCCATTTATTCTTTTAAAAGAATATTCTTTTTAAAGTTGAGATAGAGTCTTGCTAAGTTCTCCAGGGTGTCTTTCAACTTTCCATCAGTCTGACTCAGTCTACTGAGTCCCTGGGATTATAGGGCCTGCACCACAGTGCCTGGCACTGTCAAGTACTTGCTATGACTGCTTTCATGCTACAAAGGCAAGGTTGAAACAGAGGTTACAAAACAAAAACTTTTTACTATTTAGCTCTTTACAGAAAAATTTTAGTGTCTCCTGGTTTATACATCTAGCATTTTGCAATATCACACCATCTTGATTACTGTAGCTTTATAGTAAATCTTGAAATCAAATAGTGTTAAGTCCTCCAATCCAGTTTTTTTTTTTTGTGGTGCTGGGGTTTGAACCCAGGGCCTTGGGCATTCTAGGCAAGCACTCTATCAACTGAGCTATATCCCCAGCCCCCAGTTCTTTTCCTCAATTTTTTTGGCTATTCTATATCATTTGCATTTCCATGAGGTTTTAAATGAGCTAGTCAATTTTAACAAAAATCTTCTGGAATTTTATTTTATTTTTAGAAGCTATAGATCCATTTGGGGAGAATTGACATCTTAACAATATCGAGTCTTCTAATCCTCAATGAGTATACAATATCTCTGTATGTGTTTTAGTAAGTATGTTCACTGTGACCAAAAGACCTAATAAGAACAATTTTCATGGAGAAAAAGTTTATTTGGGTCTCACAGTTTCAGGGTCTTTCAATTCATAGATGACTGACTCCATTGCTCTGCTCAAGGCAAGGAAGAACATCATGGCGGAAGGGTGTGGTGGAGGGAAGCAGTTCAGGACATGACAGCCAGGAAGCACAGAGCTCTCACTCACCAAGAACAAAATAAAAGATCCAAAGTCATGTCCCCAGTAGCCTATTTCCTCTGTTACTACCCAGTTAATCCCTGTCAAGGATTAATACACTGATTAGGTTAAAACTCTCATAACCCAATCATTTCATCGCTAAACTTTCTTGCATTGTCTCACAATGAGCCTTTGGGGGATACCTCATATCTAAACCATAACACCATGTGGTTAGGTCATCCTTAATTTCTTACGGAAATATTTTAAAGTTTTTAGTTTACACATATGCATACATTTGTTAAATATAAATATTTCCCATTTTACTGTTTTACTCTGTTGCTTTTTAAATTTTCAATTGTACCTTATGTCCCATAGAAACAGAATTAATTATTGTGTATTGACTATCTGTCTTCCATCTTTGCCATATTTACTACTGTCATGTATAACTAATTCGAATAAATGAAAAAAAAAAAAAGAAAAAATTAGTCTCAGTATTTTCTACATAGATAATGTCATCTGTGAATACTGGCAGTATTACTTTTCCTTTCTAATCTGGGTAACTTTTCTTTCTTTTCTTCTTGCCTTATTCCTATTCTTCAGTGGAAAACGTTCAGTCTTCCTCCATTAAGTTGGATGTAGGCTTCTCAGGTGCTGTCAGGTAGAGGAAGTTCACTTCTAGTCTCAGATTTCCTCATGAATGGGTGCTGACTATTGTCAAATGCTTTTTCAGCATCTATTCGGATGACCAGATGGTCCCTACCCTCGTGTGTTTTCAGTCTGTTGGTAAAGACAGACACCAAACAAGTGAAAACAAAGAATATGATATGCCAAAGACAGGAATATCTAAGACACCAAGAACCAAACAGGGGCCTGGCCCAGCTCAGGGTCAGAGAAGGGCTTTTTCAGAAAGTGAACTTTGTGTTTAATTTTATTTCTTTGCATTGCTGGGGATCAAGCCTAGTGCTACGTGAATGCTGTGTCACTGAGTCATACCCCTAGTCCCAGAAGAGAAGTTTAAATTGAGTCTAAAAGAGAAGTAGGAACGTCTAGGTAACCAGAGGGAGAGGGGAAGGAAATGGAAGTTGACTGAGTTTTGTTTTGGTTATTCTTTCAGAGTATGTACATACACAGGAAGCAGCTTTGTGAACTTTTCTCTCAATGGTAATACAGAGATGTTATTGTGCCAGTCTTTTGCCAGCCTGGGAAGTGCCATGAAAGAACTGTCTTTTAGAGATAAAACTTTCCCTCAGCAGGTGTTTTTCTTCTTGTGAAGAATGAGAACCTGTAGCAGGCTTGATTTCCCTTCCTTCTTGGGGCCTGCAAGCTGAGACAAACCCAAGCCCTGCTTACGTAACAGAGACATACCTTTTGTGCACACGTAGGCTAATTTTTTTCCTGGTCAGGACCTTTCAAAAAAAATAACATTTTTCTTTATATTTATCATATATATTTCTTATATCCTATAAGTTGCTTAAATATTTTATGGAACAAAGTAGCAAATAAATAAACAAAAATAAATTATAAAGAAATAAATAGAGCTGGTGTGGCAATGCATACCTGCAATCCCAGCTCCTCAGGAGTCTGAGGCAGGAGGATCACAGGTTCAAGGCCAGTCTGGGCAATTTAGCAAGACCCTGTCTCAAAATAAGAAAAAAAGAAAAGGTGTCGGGGGTACTGCAGATACAGCTCAGTGGTAGAGTGCCCCTGGGTTCAATACCCAGTATTGCTAAAAGAAAAAAAAAAGAAGAAGGGGGAAAAGAGGAGGAGGAGAGGAGGAGGAGGAGAAAGAGGAGGAGGAGAAAACATGAGGAAATCAGAAAGTTTCCAGAAAGTTCTAAATGTGTTATTGTTCCTGACCCCTGACCCATGCTTTCTGAATTCCTTTCAATAGGGCATTTAGATGACTGTTTTGAATTTCTCTTCAGCGTTTTTGTTCCATAGCACAACACTAAAATGTCTTCCCTGTTAGGCGAACTTAACCTCTTTGTACAAGTTTCTCTTCCACCCCAGAGACCCATGAGAAAAATAAGGCCAGACTGTGGGGATCTTCTTTTTTTTTTTAAACTAGGAATTGAAGATTGAACCTAGAGGAACTTTACCACTGAGCTATATATCCCCAGTCCTTTTTATTTTTTATTTTAAGGCAGAGTCTCACTAAGTTGGTTAGGGCCTCTCTAAGTTGCTAAGGCTGGCCTCAAACTTGCAATCCTCCTGCCTCAGCCTCCAGAGCCACTGGGATTATGGGCATATATACCCCTGGCTCCTCTCATCTTTTTTTTTTTTTTTTTTTTCCTCTCATCTGAATAGTAATTTGCTTTTATAAAGACCTGATGACTTATGCTGCCCATACAGAAATGAACCCCACTGGGCATATTCTTGCATTGTGGACCTCTCATTGTAACCCCTTTGACTCTACAGAGTCAAGGCCCTCTATCTTAGGTACAAAATGATGGAAGTTTTATTGTGATGGACCTGGAAGCTCTGTGGTTAGCAAGGCAGAGATGCTAGAACCTGGAGAGCATGCTTGGTGGGGGTGGGGGTGGGTGATGCCTTCATTGTTGGGCATGTGAACTGGGGCCTTGGTGCATTTTTATGTAGAGGGCCTCGTCCATCCAGTCTTCAGAGCTGTGAATGGAGTGGTTTATTTTCTGGGTGTCTGCCTCCTCCTGAAACTTATTGGACTCCTCTTCTCTCGCCTGGCTCTTCTTCTTCAAGCCAGTGAATTCTTGAGTTTGGTTTCTTCTGCTCAGAATTTTGCTTCAAATTACCTGTGTCTAGTGACTCCAGCCAAAGAAAGCAAATGAAATTTTTCTGTAACAGTTCTTCATACAACCTATGTTTACCGCATCTTTGGAAAACTCAGTCTTTTCTGCCAAATCCTAATAATCTTTGTGCTGTGTGACACTCTAAATTAATAGCATATATTGCAAGTGGAAGAGAATTCCCCTGGGGTATTCTGATTTTTAAAAATTTTTTGTTTGTGCTATGTTTTGCTTTTTAAAAACACCAAATTCAGCCGGGTGTGGTGGCGCAAGCCTGTAATCCCAGCACTTTGGGAGGCTGAGACAGGAAAATCGTGAGTTCAAAGCCAGCCTCAGCAACAGCAGTGGCAGCGAGGCGCTAAGCAACTGAGTGAGACCCTGTCTCTAAATAAAACACAAAATAGGGCTGAGGATGTGGCTCAGTGGTTGAGTACCCCTGAGTTCAATCCCTGAGAAAGAAGGAAGGAAGGAAAGAAGGAAGGCAGGCAGGCAGGTACCAAATTCCTTTCCCTTGGTAACAAACTCCCATTTCTACTGTTCATTAATGACTAACATTGGAGTCAAAATGGAGGCTTTGCCTCAGAAGACTGGGTGAGAAAGATTCTCAGTGTATTAAAATAAATATCAAGCAGCCTTCACTCAATATTTGTTGAATATTGAATCATCACAAAGTAGAGCATGTACCCTGGACTAGCAGCATCCGGAACGAGAGGGAAAGGGCCTCCTGGAGACTGTGCAAGTGGTTCCTCTGTGGGTACCCCCATGTCATATTTGTGTTCCAGTGAGATTTGGTTAAACACCTAGAGGGACATATTTAAGAACAAAGGGAGATGACACAGGATCCATGGCTAGACTTTCTCAAGTCTAAAGAGGTGAGGACACTTCCTTTATTTTAGACTGGTAGTGTATTTGTAAATATAACCAAGCAGGGTTGCAAGACATCCCTTTAGCAAACACCCCCTCCACAAATACAATGTTTTGTGTATAATATCATTTGACAGTAATGTCAGAAGCAGAACTGCATGGGCAGTGAGCTCAGGCCAAATCTGTCTCCCTTCTGCTCCTCTCTTCCTTCCCGCTCACCTTCTGGAGCCGTCATCACTGTGACAGGCTCTGAAGGAAAGGAATGGAGAATTTGGTAAGGTTTGGTTGCCAGGAAACCACATTATGCGTAAAATCAGTCTCCAGGTCCTCTCTCTCTCCCAGCAGATTTTGTTTTCAATTTAGTTTTCTCGAATAGGTAAAATGTTCACATGGGTCAAGCATCAAAAACTATAAAAAGCCATGAAACAAAAAAACTCCCTTCCACCCATCCTTCGCAATAAGCAACTACTGTGATTTCTTTCTTGATAGTCCTTCTGAATATTTTTTAGTTCTTTAGACATATTTTATTCCTCTCACCTTTTTCGTTTTGTTTTTATAGTGCTGGGGACTGAACCCAGGTCCTCCAGTGTGCTGGGCAAGGGCTCTGTCACTGAGCTACCTCCCTAATCTTCCGTCTTACCCCGGTTTTTAAAAAAACTTATCTGAAAGCTTGATTTACATATACATATGAGATATGCACTTATATTTTTTATGCATGATTTTATCATATTGATTCTTTTTAAAAAAAACATAGTTATACATGGACACTGTGTCTTTATTTTGTTTATTTTAATGTGGTGCTGGGGATCGAACCCAGTGACACGTGTGAGGCAAACGCTCTGCCACTGAGCCACAACCTCAGCCTGTTATATTGATTCTTTAAAAACTCCTTTCTCCTCCTCCTCTTCCTCCTTCTCCCTCTTCCTCTTCTTCATAGCGAAAGGGTATTACATTGTATGGATTTACTATAGTTGTTAAGTCAGTTCTCTTTCTTTTTTTCCATACCGGAAATTGAACTCAGGGATACTCGCCCACTGACCAGGCCTATTTTGTGTTTCATGTAGAGACAGGGTCTCACTGAGTTGCTTAGCACCTTGCTGTTGCTGAGGCTGGCTGTGAACTTGAGATTCTCCTGTCTTAGCCTCCCAAAGTGCTGAGATTAACAGGCGTGTGCCACCGCGCCTGGCTATGAATTTCTTGATACACATCTCCTTCATTAAGCAGCATATGACTGTATTTGTACTTTAGATAGATACCACTAAGTTATTCTTCATAAATGTTGAACCAATTTATACTTCTACCAACAATGTGTAAGATTAGGTTTTTGGTTGTTAAATAAATGAAAAATAATATTTCATTGTAATTTTCTTTCCTTTCCAATGGCTTTAAAAAGTGTTTAAGAGCTACTTATTATTTCTCTTAATAAGGTCTTTGTTACATATTTGCTCCTTTTTTTCATATTTATTATTGATTTAATTTTTTCCCAATCTGTCACTTATCTTCTGACTTTATTTTTTGGGGGTGGCTGGGGATGCATGTTTATATTTTCTAAAATGTTTATACAGTTAAATTTATTAATCCTTCCTTTAAGATGTTTGGGTTTTGTGTCATAGTTAGAAAGACCTAGCTGGGTGGTGGTGATGCATATGTATTATTCTAGCTACTTTGGAGGCTGAGGTAGGAGGATCACAAGTTTGAGGTCAGTCAGGGCAACTTAGTAAGACACATCTCAAAAATAAAAAAAGGCGAGGGGAGCTGAGGACACAATTCACTGGTAGTACCACCACCACCACCAAAAAAATAAAGACCTAATCTATGGGTGGCCCCAAAGAATAAAAAAAAAAAATTCCACATTCTCTTATAACATGTTTAAAAATTCATTTTTATAGTAATATTTTTATTTGTATGTAATTTATCCTGTGTGAATGTGCTTCCAGATGGCTGTCCAATTGTCCTGATAGCACAAATTGACTAGTCTCTTTTTTCTCTTAAGCATGACCTAACCGGGACACTTCCTTATTTATTGTGGCAGGCTCATTTCTAAGCAATATAGGATTTAACAAAGCAAAGCCCCAAGGCCATCCTCCTGTTTGCTGTGACAACAGCTGAGAAGCCTCTCCCATGTACCCACACTACTTCCCTTCATAGACAGTCTCCTGCCCAGGAACGTGCTCACAGGGGACCCCAATTGTTGCCCACCTAGCCCCCCACCATGCTCTGGCTCAGCTCTACAAATAGGGAGTGCAGCAGCTCAGAACCACTGCACTCAGGGGTGGAATTAGGCTTTGGGCCTGAATAAATAATTAGCAATTGGCTGCCGAGAGAATGTCCCTGATGATTGCTTGCTCTGGAATTTTTCCGGGTGGCACACAGAATTTTATTACCCAATTAAAATACAGCAGATTAAGTAGTGCAAAAGGAAGATGGAGTGGGCAATAAATCTGCTGGGGAATGGGTTGTGGAAGGCCTAGCCCAAAAGGCATGAATTTATGGTTCAGAGAGGATTTTGAAAAAGGATAATCTAGTTTTGCCAAAAGGAATCACTAAGCCAAGCATATTCTTCGAGGGAGACTGAACATTTGCTTTGGGGAGAAGGGATGAGGGTGGGTGTTGGAGGCATTGGCAATGAGAAAAGAAAGGTAAATTTTCCAAGTTTTGAGTGACAGCCAGGGGTGGAAGGGAAGTGGAGGGTGAGGGAAGGCAGCCGGAGGTAGCACAAACCTGCTCTCCAGGTGAAGTGACAGCCTTTTGTGACAGGCCAACACTGAAATGGATACTTGTGGATGTGGCAATGCCCATCGCTGTCTATTGCTGCATAACCTGAAAGGTCATGTCGTTAAAGAGCTCTGAAACAGGAAGAGGCAGGATTGGCATATTAACGACACCATGAAGTCCAAGGCTCCCCGTGTATTAGTTTCCCAGGGATGCTGTTACCAAGTACATGAACTCGGAGGCTTCAACAACCAAAATATATCAACTCACAACTCTGGAGGCTTAAAGTATGCAATCAAGGAGACTGCAGGGTTGGTTCCTTCTGAAGACTGTGAGGGAAGAATCTGTTCTAGGACTCTCTCTAGCTTTTGGATGGCCACCTTCTCCCTGTGTCTCTTTATATTCTCTTCCTCTGAGTCCAAATACCTCCTTTATTTAAGAACCCCAGTCATATTTGATTGGGCCCTCCCTATGACCTCATTTTAACTTGATGACCTTTTAAAAGCCCTACCTCCAATAAGACCATGCTCTGAGGTACTGGGAGTTAGGACTTCAACATATGATTTTGCTAATTAGGATCCCATTCTTGTGGTTGAACACGATGGAATTTCACTGGTGGTGTATTCATATATGAGCATAGGAAAATTATGTCTGCTTCATTCTACTGTCTTTCCTATTTCTATTTCCCCTCCCTTTCCTTCCTTCCCCTTTGTCTAATATGGTGAACCTCTATACTTTCCCTCCCTATCCTCTCGTGTTGTGGATTAACATCCACATATCAGAGAAAACATTTGGCCTTTGGTTTTCTGGAACTGGCTTATTTCACTTAGCATGATAGTCTCCAGTTCCATACATTTACTGGCATATGCCATAATTTCATTCTGCTTTATGGCTGAGCAGTATTTCATTGTGCATATATACCACATTTCCTTTATCCATTCATCTGTGGAAGGGCACTTAGGTTGGTTCCATAGCTGGGATATTGTGAATTGAGCTACTGTAAACATTGATGTGGCTACGTCACTGAAGTATGCTGATTTTGAGTCCTTTGGGTATAAGCCGAGGAGTGAGATAACTGGGTTGAAAGGTGGTTCCATTCCAAGTTTTCTGAGGAATTTCCAAGCTGCTTTCCAGAGTGGTTGCACCAATTTGCAATCCCACCAGCAACGCATCAGTGAATCTCTTTCCCTACATTCTTGCCAACATTTATTGTTGCTTGTATTCTTGACAATTGCCATTCTGACTAGAGTGCGATGGAATCTCAGCGTAGTTTTAATTTGCATTTCTCTAATTGCTAGAGATGTTGAACATTGTTTTATATATTTTTTGACCATTTGTATTTATTCTTCTGTGAAGTTCTTGTTTGGTTCCTTTGCCCATATTTTGATTGGGTTATTAGTTTTTTTGGTGTTAAGTTTTTTGAGTTCTTTGTATAGCCTGGAGATTAATTAGATGTACTTGATCTTGATACTCAGGGAAGAGACAAAGTGGGTTATCTTTATCTTGAGTGAGGGAAGGTAAACATTTCTCCTTAGAACAGATGATGAGACCCCTGAGAGAATGGGCATGATCAATGTACAACGTATGCATGTATGCAAATATCACAATGAAATCTATTAATTTGTGCTTAATGGGTGTTAATAATGACAACAGCGATTATCATGCATAAAGGAAAAAGAGACCCCTGAGCTTCCATTTCCACCTTTCCTAGGACTGCCAGATTTTGAGTTGGAGACCAATTGATCTGGTACTCACACCTTCTGAAAGGAATTAATGAAGCATATCCATACATGAGTTTACACATGTATCCAAGATTCTTGTTGAAATCATCCAGTTGTCCTCATCTGGTCTGGAGCTTTGTGCCTGCCGCATTTCCAGTCATTGAACAAAATGAAGTGTGGACACTGTAAGATTGATCTTTGGATTGTTCTAACATTAATAATAAATGGATTATAATTAAATGGATTAATAATAAAGATACAGGTCTGGGTGTCCTAGAGCTTGCATCTGTCAACAGGAGGAAGACTAGCTCCTTGTAGCCTAACTCACAATGTATGTTGTTTGCATGGGTAGTGTAGAAGCCATCCTTGATTGCTTGTTGGTGTAAACTGATCCAATTTATTTATTCAGCAAATATTTATTGAGTGGCTGCTCTGTGCCAATTACTCTTCCAAGTGATAGGGATAAGTGGTAAGACTACCTCTGTGCCTGGGTCATCTCAGTCTACCATGATAGTCACAATATGGATAAGCTCTGAAGTGCTTGCAAGGTTACCTAAATGAGAACTATTTCACAAGTCTGCACATGACAAATATTTTTAAGCTCCCTGCTCTACTCTTCACTAGTAATGAATAATAGTTTTCATTAATTCATCATTATTTAGGTCCATAGAGTGAGTTCAATGTACCTTGGAGAAGGCAAGGATTTGCAATCTGCTACTTGTCAACAAACAGTTCACTAAACATTTGTTAAATATATGTTCCAGGCCCTGGGCCAGGCATTGAGAGAACTAGATAAATGAGACACACAGCCTGAGCTCTCCAGGAGGGAGATTTCAATATCTAATAGTAATTTCAATATGCAATAGAAAGAGCAGGGATGGAAGGGCCCTGATCCCCAAACCAATGGGTGACTAGTGAGATTTACCTGGGAATTTGCAACTAAAACCATTATTATCAAAGTCTAGGAAATTTTAAGTCAATTCATCAGGACATGGTCCAAAGGGGCTGTCCACTACTTCCAGTTGCTTTTCTTCTGCTCTCAGGGTTCTGTGAACTGTTCCTCTCCCTTTGAAATCATTTGTGGTAGATGTCATAGACTAAATGTCTTTGAGTCCTTCTACCCCCTAAATCATATGTTGAAATCTAATAATCATCAATGTGATGGTATCTGGAGGTGAGGCCATTGGGAGTGATGAGATCACAAGGACAAAGACTTCATGAATGAGACGAGGTCCCTTATAAAAGAGGCCCCAGAGAGGCCCCTTACTCCTTCTGCCATTTGAGTACAGTGAAAGTTGGCCATCTATGAGGAGCAGCCCTTAATAGACACTGAATCTGTTGACACCTTGGTTTTGAACTTCCCAGTCTCCAGAACTATGAGAAATAAATGTCTGTTGTTGATAAGTCACCTCATTATTATGGTTGGCTTTTGCAGTCTGAACAGACCAAATAGTGACCTATTTAATTGCCATATTCCCACCAGCCTACCTGATTTGGAGTGGCCAGGATGGGTCTATCCATTCACCTCTATTTCCCTAGGACCCTAGTGGACTCAGGAATGAGATGACCTAGTGGATAAACCAGTGGATACATGGATGAATGAGTCTTTTATTAATAGAAAATACATTATTCATTGAGTTCATCTGTGAATTTTTTTTTAATATATTTTTTTTTAGTTGTAGATGGACACAATGTCTTTATTTTATTGCTTTGT
This sequence comes from Geosciurus inauris, assembly GCA_004024805.1. Lineage (NCBI taxonomy): Eukaryota > Metazoa > Chordata > Mammalia > Rodentia > Sciuridae > Geosciurus > Geosciurus inauris. The sequence continues at coordinate 43,817 of PVHX01011379.1, read as the reverse complement.
ACGTGGTGCTGAGGATCGAACCCAGGGCCTCACGCATGCAAGGCAAGTGCTCTACTGCTGAGCTACAATCCCAGCCCCTTATCTATGAATTTTAAAAGTGTTTTAAGAGCACTACTAAGAGTGTTCTTTCTTTCTTTTAGGGGGTAGTACCAGGGATTGAACTCAGGAACACTTGGCCACTGAGCCACATTCCCCAGCCCTACTTTGTGTTTTATTTAGAGATAGGGTCTCAATGAGTTGCTTAGCACCTTGTTGTTGCTGAGGCTGGCTTTGAACTCTCAATCCTCCTGCCTCTGCCTCCCTAGCCATTGGGATTATAGGTGCATGCCACTGTGCCTAGCAAGAGTGTTCTTTCTTATTCATTTTAATGATGTGGAGATTAAGCCCAGGGCCTCATACTTGTTAGGCAAGCACTTCATCACTGAACTACATCTCCAGCCCCACATCATTTATTTTATAGGGAGAGTTGGTAGGAAATAAGATTTGCATCACAGAAATCCTTCTTATAGTTGTTTTTTGGAAAAAAAAATGTATTAAAGTAGGCCTACTCTATTTTCTCTCTAACCCAAAGACATATATAATATTTTTTTAAAAGAAAGATAATTTATGTTCATTTTATTTAACAAAGTAATTGTATTTTGCCATTATGAATATTTTATAACTACATAGAAAATTAAATTAAAAAACCCACATTTTGATGTATTTTCTTCCAATGATTTTTCCATGTCTAGATTTTGTTTTCTTTATAGTCATGCTCATTTTAAATAAAATTCTTAAGTGTGAAGAGTAAAGCCCTGGGAACCAGCCTGATCTCTCTCTAAAATGCCTTCTAAAGATTTTTGAAGATTTATCTAAATAAGAAAGTTAGGCAGTATAATTAAATGAGCATAGTAATTGGGTCGATTCACGGTGATAAAATCCCCCACACAGTGAAAATAAAGCCTAAAGTGATACTCAACAAATAGAACATAAACTTGGGCAGTTATGGCTGATAGTAGGAGGTGAAGAAGAAACTGGAAGCCCCACTGGGCCTTTTAAGTGTATCAAAATTAAGAACCAACCTGGCTAATCTGTAAGAATCAGCAAAAGATTCCCAGAAACTAAAAGGAAGCCTCCAAAGAGGAAAGGTATGCTAGAGGAGTTAATGATTTCTTTGCATCAAATTAATATATTAAATTGAATTAAAATAAATCTTAGAGACTGGCAGCATTTATTTCAATGTCAGCAGGGAATCAGAGAGCCAAGAATGTAAATTGTTTCCCAAATTAAGTCATTTGTCATGGAAAACAGACTATGTTATAAATTTAGTTGGTTCTACATTTTCCTTTGTCAGCCAATATTGAGAAAAAAACAAGTAAGTGAAAGACAGAGAACCTTTTGAAAAAGAAAAACAAAATCCCAATTTGTTGGCGATAATGAGGGAGTGTTGGAGGAGACTCCATAGATTATTATTAGGACTAATTAATTTTCTACACAGGGTTGTTTCTCCACTTTGCCCAGTGTTATCCTCAGTTTCATTGGAGGTATGGACTCTGGAGGGTACAGAAGGGAGTGTTAGTGGTCTGTGGTAGGACATGCAGAGTGACCTCAAGGTTTCATCCTCTGCTCCTCTCTTGATTGGCCATTACAACATAGGGGCCTCAAGTACCCGACCTTTGGGGGTCTCTGCCTGGAGATTCCTTAGGCTCTACCAACTCTGCCCTCTTGAAGACATGGCCACTAGCTTTGATATATGCAGCCATCATTACCCATCCCTACACCACCACCTAACTTGCTCATTCCCCTTTGTGAGAAAGTACACATTTTATTCAGCTCATAACATATAACAATTCCCACAACCATCATGGCAAAACTGTTCATAGAAGCCAGTCTTCCTCCTGACAAAGATACTCTCTATCAAAACCAGGAAATCAACACTAATAGGTCATGTTGGAAGAAAAAGTTTTCTTCTACCATTTTATTCCTGTATTGGGAGCCTATGAATGAACAATAGACAGATTAAAAAAGGAACAGTTTATATATGTGGGAGCTTTCAAACCAAGAGTATCCCTGAACCTCTGGAGAGAAGAGTTTGTATTATCACCTTAGAAACTGTGAAGTGCTATTTAGAACTTCAAAGGATGAAAGGTTTGGATGTTTTTTTTTGTTTTTGGTTTGGATGTTTTTATTTTGTTTTGTTTTTGTGCTGGGTATTGAACCAGGGTCTTTTACATGATAGAAAAGTTCCAAAGGACGAAGGTTAGATGAGTCTTGTTCACACAATTTTTTGGAATATCCAGTGCCCAAGGTCAAGTCTCCCTGACTGGGGAAACGAGGAGGAAGAAAGTGGGGTGGGAGGGAGGAGCTGACTCTCCTAAGTCTCTAATAAAGGAAAAGACATAAAATTTCTTTCTGCATTGGTTGTAGCCCAGATATTTTCACTTCGAAGTAATCTTTGTATCACTCACATGGGTTACCAGTCCCCTCAATTATTACTATAAAATCCACAGTTCCCCACTCAAATTTTGCTACTTGCCTCAGTAACAACATTTAAAGCAAAATGATCTAATCTGGGACTACTCATTGCATCTAGTTGTCCTATCTTTTTAGTATTCTCCAATAGAAGGGTTCCTTCATCTTTGACTTTTAGGTTCTTGATATTTTTTAACAATAGAGGCTAGTTATCATGGTAGAGTTTAATTAGTGGGTTTTTATCCATCCATTGAGGCTTTCATTCGGGACAGGTATGAACTGATCATCTGTAACATGCTAAACTCTGTCAGTCTGAAGTATGTAGTGCACAAGATGGTAGGTGACCTTCCCTTGGGAGAAACCCTTAGAGCCTCCACAGTGTTTAAGAATCCAGATTTTGATACAGAATGTCTGGGTTCAGGTACCAGCTCTACTGCTTACTTCTATGAAATCCTGGTAAAACCAGAGTATCTTCGCTTTTGTTGGTGGGTGGCATCTGCATAATCTACAAGCCTCTGTAGCCAGCATAGCCCATTTTAGTGTTAGCAGCTAATCAAGGCAGAATATGACTGTCAGTCAGCTCTGAGGGTTGCAGTTGGTAAAGCTGGATTCTTCTCCACTACTATTGAGTGGTGTGTTGTAGTCCTTAATGGTGGGTTATGTTCTCTAGTATTGCAGCAGACCCCAGCAACTCACTCCCAGTTTCTTTCCAGGTTCTTGGCTCACAAATTTAAACAATAAAATTCATAGACAATAGAAGGCAAGAGTGAAATTAACAGGATTTATTCAAGTGTGAAGAACAGCAGCGTGAGAGGGGAGCTTATAGTTGGGTGCCACTTGAGTGTTCTAGTCTAGGGGGTTTTATAGCTCTTGAGTCAACACTATTCATCCAGATTTGTACTAATCAGGTTTTGAAAAAGTACTAATGCTAATGGTCCTAATTTTTGTTAATCAGATCTTAGAAAGTATCAATGCTATGGGTTAGCCCTGCAATCTCCATTTGAGTCTTCCCCCACTTCCGTTTTCTCTCTGCTCATTGGACCTGGACTGGCTGCCCCAGGGTGACAGGTTGGCATGTTCTGGCTCACCTTGACCCTGGTTTGCTGCCTCTTAGGCCCAGGCAAGCCTGGTGGGCTCTGTGCGGCTGTGTCCTGCCTGTGTTCCAGCCCCTCCAGGCTGCTGCTTTGCTGCTGGTTCTTCTGGGATAAGGGCTTGGATTCACTGAGTGTGCTACTTAACCTTTGTAAGCCTCACAGGAGAGAAAGGACAATAGAATAGATGTTTAACATAAGTCGATACCAGCATCTCTTTTTAAATATCAGTAATTTGTGCCTGAAAATTGGGAATTATGTGTGTGAATTAGGCATTATTTTACATTATTTTAAAAGGGAAAGATTGTAACACATTACACATGAAACCCAAGTCCCTCAACCAGTTTGTGAAAACATAACTATAGTACACAAAAACACTGGAAGGGGATCAGGATATGCCAATTCTCAAATTAACCACTTTGGCATAAAAATGATGTTGAACTCAAGGCATTTCATTTCCTGAAATCCTTATCTGCCTAAAAGCAGGGGCTCCACAAAAGAATCAACTGCCCCGGATCCCTCCTAGGTATAACTCTAATCCTTCCCTGAGCTGGGAAGTCAGTTCCTTACCTGGATAGACATTGTCACAAACTATCATCTCTTTCATTTGTTCTCCTGAGGGCCCATTTATCTTTCAGAAAAGTCCTTTATATTTCTATAAATGTCCTTTTTCCTCGCTTTTCTCTTCTAAGAAGTCATTTGTTCCCTCAGAATTGCCCCCTTGCCCTCTCCTTCTCCATGAAGAGGTATATAAAGGCTGGGGATGTAATTCAGTGATACAGAGCCTGCTAGCACGTGCAAGGGGGTTTGCTCTCCAGCATGACCAAAAAAAAAAACAAAAAACAAAAAAATCCTCAAAAATTAAGTCTAAGCCGGGCATGGTGGTGCAAGCCTGTAATCCCAGCACTTAGGGAGGCTGAGACAGGAGAACCTCGAGTTCAAAGCCAGCCTCAGCAAGGGCGAGGCGCTAAGCAACTCAGTGAGACCCTGTCTCTACATAAAACACAAAATAGGGCTGGGGATGTGGCTCAGTGGTTGAGTGCCCCTGAGTTCAATCCTTGGTACCAATAAATAAATAAATAAATAAATAAATAAATAAATAAATAAATAAATAAAGTCTAAATTCCAATTGTCTCTTTGAGTCACATTTTTCTATAAACTTCCACAGACTTACTTGTAGAAGACTGTTCAAGTTTTTTCTTGTTAATCTGTCTTGTGTGAGTTTATTTGTGAGCCCTAAGGAGTCAACTTAAAACAACATTGGAAAAGTCCGTCTTCCATATAACTTTGTTTCAGAAATAATAATTGCATTAGGATACTGTGTATTTAAAACATAGATCACCAGAACACTGAAACAGTTACTTTTCAGTTATGTGCAGTATCATTTCTTCCATTGTAATAGCTATTTTTATTTTTTAAAACTTCTACCCCAAATTTTCTTCAAAACTTTATCCACTTGTCTGGTCCTCACTGCACAGTGATAGGCAAAAGAACAAAACAAAAAACAAAACAAACAAACAAACAAAAACAAAGAACCCCCCCCAAAACAAAATAAAAACAAAAACAAAACAAAACAACAACAAAAATAATGGCTCAATAATGGAAAGTATCAGTAAATGTAAATGCATTTAGGACAAGAGCCAGTATGGAAGCATGACTCACCCTGAGCAGGAGGCTCTGGGGTCACTCAGCATTGGCAACATCCAAAGACCGCACCCCCTCCCCCCCTTGGATACTCACTATGTTTCAAAATGTCTGTGACTTGCAGCTATTCTCTCAGTTGAATTTGAAAGATAACTGGAAAAAATTCCTCCACACTGTTTTCCGACAATATGTGGAAATTTTAAAGGTCCAGTATAAAAATTTCCATTTATTCTGAAACAAATAAATGAACTCTGTTGGGAAATACATACATTCTATGAAAATTGGGTATGAAAAAAAAATACAGGGATTCTTTCTGAGAGATACTTGACAGGCTGTGTTAGCATCTATAAAACATGTGGGCTAGTGTCTGGCACAGAGTAAGTATTAGTTATTATTTTACCTTTATGAACACAACATTCTAGTGGAAAAGGCAGCAAGAAAACAGAGAAAAGATCATTGCAGACTGAGAGGTTTTCTGAAGAGAACCAGATACCATGATAGAGAGTAATAGGGGAAGGACCGGCTTTAGGCAAGTGATCAGGGAGGCCTTCTTGGAGAAGTGATTCCTAATCACAGACCTAGGATGAAAGAAAGCCAGCCATGAGGGAGCCAGGGCCAACATTTCAGGCAGGGACAATGCAAATACTAAGGAAAAGTTGAGATGGAGCTGCCAGAAGTACAGTGATCGGAGAGTGGGGAGCAAGGAGAACTCTGCAAGAGGAGGCTGGAGAGGTAGGCAGGGCCCAGGCCAGACAGAAGTATGTAGGCCATAGTCCATAGTGTTTGTTGTATGCTAAGTCCAATAAGAAACCATTTAAGTGGAAAGAGGGGACATCATTTGATTTATGTTTTTAGATCAATTTTGCTGAGGTTTTGGGTTCATGGAGATTTCAAGTAGAAGCCAGGATAACAGCAAAGAGGATAATTGCTTAATTCAGATAAGAAATGAGGTGACATTGCAGATGGAGAGGAGACTTCAGAGATAAAAATTGTAAAGAGAGAATCACTGGACTTGATGTTGGGTGAGAGAAATGGATGAGTCAGGATGATGCTCATATTTTTGGCTTTGAGAACTGTAACAAAGAACTACATCCCCAGCCAATTGGTGCCAATTATATAGAGAAGAAAAACTAAATATAAGAAAGTTGAAAAAATATCTCTAAATTCTGGGCATGCATGCGCGCGCACATACACACACACACACACACACACACAGATGGAAAACTATATTTCCTACATCCTTTGAGAGGTATCATTATTTATAAATGGCAGCATGGCTGCAAAATGATGCGGTGTTCTAGAAGTTAGAAAAAGGCTGAATTCTGATTATTTGCTTTATCCCCTTATTGCTTCTGGTGGCATTTGCTTTGGTCCCATCTTTTAGTCCCTGCTGTCATACATGGCTTTTTGTTATGCCTCACTGTTTGAAAGCATGAAGCTTGTGAGCTATTCTGGTAATACAAACTAAATAGCAGAGATTTTTTTCCCCCTCCTTTATACCACAAGACACTTGAATTTACCCCAGTAACACCACAGGTACAGTGTAAAGAGGAGCAAGAACTGGCTTCGTCATTAACTAGCTGTGCTTGCTTAGGCAGGTTACTAGCTTCTCTGGCCCTGGTTTCTTCATTTGTGAAATGGTTTTGGGGAGCATGAAGGAGCAGAAAAAGAATTAAATAAGAGTATAATAAGCTGGGTGTGGTAGCACACACCTGTAATCCCAGCTACTCAGGAGGCTGAGGCAGGAGGATTGCAAATTTGAGGACAGCTTCAGCAACTTACTAAGATAAAATAAAAAAGGATATAACTCCATAGGACAATGCTTGACTAGCATGCATGAAGCCCTGGGTTCAATCAGCAGCACTGCCCTCACCCCCCATCAAAATATAATAATAAAATGCTGTAGGTTGTATTACAGAAAGAAATAACTCTGAAACTCGGAGTTGGCTTCAGTGGCTTTCACAACTCAAGTTGATTCAGATGTGGTATGGGCCCATAGATTTCTCCCTTTAGAAACCCTGGGATCCAGTGTTCCATTTTGTGATGTGACCTCCAAGATTGCTGAGGAAAGGGAAGAGAGGACAAGAGGTCTGCATGATATACTTTTTAAATTTTTATTTATTTGTTTTATATTTTATTTTATTTTTTTATAATTTATTGAAATGCATTTCAAGTCATAGTACATATATAGAGCTCAATTTTTCCATTTCTCTGGTTGCAAGCCAGATAGAGTCACACCATTTGTGTCTTCATACATGCACCGAGGGTAGTGATGACCATCTTAATCAGCCATCTTTACTACACCCATTCCCCTTTCCCTCTCCCCACCTCCCCTCTGCCGCATCCAGAGTTGCTCCATTATGATATACTTTTTTAAAAAAAATATCTTTTTAGTTGTAGATGGACACCTTTATTTTATTTTTTTATTTTTATGTGGTGCTGAGGATCAAACCCAGTGTGTCACCCTTGCTAGGCAAAGGTTCTACCACCGAGCCTCAACCCCAGCCCCCTGCATGATATACTTTTAATGTTAGGACTTGGCAGTGGCTATGTCACTTTTGTTCACTTTCCATCAACCACTACTGAGTCACAAGGCCCCAGTAAAACTGCCAGATAAGCTGGAAAGTGTGGTTTCCTATGTACCCAATAAGATTAAAAATGCAATGGAATTTGGCTGTCACTGGAAAGCTAAAAGGCTAAGGGTAGAAAATGTCTTCCATAAGTTAGAAAAATTAAAACAAGTTAGAAAAATTAAAACAACTTCTGCTGTTTGAAGACTTAGGACGTGCACTCTGAGATACCTTTCTAGACAAAACTGTTCTGGAAGGAGAAAGCAGGATCCTCCTTCAGTCTCTCTGAGCTTCACTCTCTACCAACCTGCTCAACCCACACTAGCCAGACTGGACATTGCCATTCCTTGAATATTCTGGTTGCTTTTTCACCTCCGGTATCAGCTCTCACTCTCCCTGCTGTTTGGTCAGCTCTTGTGTGAGGAATCCATTCTTCTACCCCTCAGTTTCTCAGTGATGCCTCTCTTGTTCCTTCTGCACACTGGATAGTTTACTCTTTGAATTGTTTATTGTTTACCTTCCTCCATTGCACAAGGCTGCAGATGCTTTTTAAAAAAATTTTTATTTGTTCTTTTTCATTATACATGGCATTAGAATATATTTTGACATATACATACATGGAGTATAATTTCCCATTTTGTGGTTGAACATGATGTGGAGTGACATTGGTCTTATATTCATATATGAACATAGGACAGTTACGTCCAATTCATTGTACTGTTTTTCCCATTCCCGTCCCTCCTCCCTTCCCATTATTTCTCTTTGTCTATCTAATCCAGTGAACTTCGACCCCCCTCCCCCAGCTTATTGTGATAGCATCCACATATCAGAGAGAACATTTGGCTTTTGGTTTTTTGGGATTGGCCTATTTCATTTAGCATGAGAGTCTCCAGTAAGGCTAGAGATTCTTTAGGATGTTTTTTTAATGATGTGTCTCAAGCGCATTAGACAAACGAAGTATTTGTCAAAATAAATTAACTACACCTATGACTGACTAGCTCCTAATGAGTTAAAGGGCACAGAGGCTTCCCCTAAAATAATTACTGTTAACAGAATTCTTGTGCATCAGGAAAATTGAAATTAGGGAGGAAAATCAGTGGGAACATTTAAAGGTCTTTTTATGTTGCTGATTTTGTATTTTAGATTATGATCAATGGTGTTAAATTATTGAAACCATAATTTTTAGTTTTTGAAGTAATTCTTTGGAAGATTTCTCTTTCCTTTCAAAACAAGTGAGCTCTGTCAAGAATGTAAGCTTCAGTTTCAGCTTAAGAGAAAAACCTTTAGGTGAAGATAAAATAGACACCACCAGTACCTGCAGTTGATCTGTCACCACCTGGTCTGTTTGAAGAGGGACATGTTTGGACAGTGGTCTTAATGAGATCATTTCTGTTACTGCTTATGAAAGGCTTAGCTTTACCTTGTTCTCCTTTGGGGCTTAAGAACTTAGAAATTTTAGAATGCTTTTTCAGAACTAAATAGACATTTAGTTGCTTTGATGGGGTCCAAGGGCACAGAAGAAATGCCATTGAAATAATTTTAGAGCTGTACTTGAACCAGCTAGTGAATCCTCATGAAAACACAAATTCATAGGAAAAAAGTCATCATTTTATACATAAATTACATTTTTATGGTCATGTGGTGGTGGGATCTGTGGTTGTTTTGAAACATCACCTCTGCTCTAGAAACACTAAACATTCCCTTTGAATGAATGCACAAATTCTTAGAGTTGCTGCCATTTCTAGTCAGTCTTGGCATTTGGGTGGGATTTGTATTTGCTTAGTAATCCCTTAACTTCCTCTGCCTGGAAAAGAACTCTTTTATCTTCTAAGTCTAGGTGCGGTTGGCATTTTTGCATCAGTCAGGTGCATTACAGAAGATTTGGGGGAAACTGGCTAAGAGATGAATTTTAGGCATAATAGTCTGGTGCCTCTAGCTCTAAAGGCTTCTTGAGACACTTAATTTGCTGTTTAGGGCTAAGCACAGAGAGCCGCAGCATTTAGTCCACTCTACGTTGGGCATTACTTCAAAATTAATGGTATCACCAGGTCATAGTCATTCATTTCAGTATATTCAAGAACAGTAGGACATTTATTTATAATTTTGCTTCAATTTGTAATTTTTTATCCAATAACTGGTGGATTAGCTCCCTGCTGCTGCTTCATTGGAATGTCAGCTATAATAAATAGCTCCTCCATAGTTTAATTACTTTGTCACAACAATCAGAATTTTCGTAGGCAGACTGATAAAAATGAGAATAAGGGATTTCATCTTATGCTGAGTCTAATTCTGTTGCCCCACAGTGTTGGGCAGAACTGTACACTTCAAAAATGCTAATGGAACTTTCCCTAGGTGTTTTATAACTTTACCAATCACTATAAGGGTTTTTTCTTGAGGTGAGAGATCTGGGGTCAGCCATTGGTGGTGGTGGGACTTACCTTACATTCTAAGTCCAAGCAAAGGAATATACCTGTTGGCCAGATAAAGATGGCTCAGGAGAAGTTGGCAACTAATCCCGTGTGGATTTTAGGTGGAGCAGTACTTGCTTGCCAGGCTGGAGGATTATTTCTGAAAGGACCTCCAAGGAAACATACCCCATGTTTCTTTGAGTAATTAACTCCCATGTAAATACAGGTTGCAGTTTATATTTGCTCCCTCAGCAATAAGAGAGAGCCCTACTTTTTTCTTGTTGGGGCTCAGAAAATAATACCCCAAAGTATGGTGCTCTGATATGCTGAGTATTTTGGACTAAAGGACATTGGAGGGCTTCAGAACCAAGGTCTCTCTTAGGACTGGGCTGGTCCCTTCTACAGTTTTGGGTAGTTGCTGTGTAGATGCCAGGGTGTAGCTGGAACCTTCTATTTAGGATCTTTGAAGTCAGCTCCAAGCCTGTGTTGAGGTCACCAGCAATTAGGGGAAGGGGGATATTGAAAAGTAATATGATATACAAATAAGAACTATCAGAATTTTTTGAACTCTCCTACATTTGTTTATTTTTATTTTTTTTAAATATTTTTTTTAGTTGTAGATGGACACAATGTCTTTATTTTATTGCTTTGTACGTGGTGCTGAGGATCGAACCCAGGGCCTCACGCATGCAAGGCAAGCGCTCCACCGCTGAGCTACAATCCCAGCCCCTACATTTGTTTATTCAGTTCATCTTTTAGGTGACTTCTCTTGCCTTATCTAACAGCCTAGATCCATTATAGCTGATTCTATAGGAGCCTCTCATTAAAACGCAAAAGGGCTTATTTCCTTCTTATTCCACTATGTCAAATAAAGCCTCAAAAATCCAGGAGAGTAAATGAGCAATATGACACCATTCCTGCGATCTGTACTTGGCACTGTGAGAAGTCAACAAATGAGTTAAACTTACCCAACAAGTTCATCCTGTTCCCACAGGGTAATCAGGGCAAATGTGAGACTTAAGAGAGTTTGAGACTGCGACTTCAAATGTCTCTTTTGGAATCACCAAATCATGGTCTCTACTGCTTGGACTGCTTTCTTGGTCTTGCTGAGCACTCTGTGTGTGCACACATGTGATCAAGGTGGATGCACGGGAGTGATCTTCTGGTTGTCCAGGCTGTGTTGGATGACACCACCAATTTCTTTAATGTAGTCAGAGGTGAGCCAGTGTGGAAAATAATGAACTTATTTGTAAGATGTACCTGTATCTCCCTCCTCCCTTTTTTTTTAACTCTTTTTGATTTGATTTATTAATCTTTTCACATCCAGTGTTTATGGGCTGATGGGAAGCAGCTGGTCCATCGGCTTATCAGCCAGAGCTCTCCCTCACCTGTGAAGGGGGAAGTGCGGTTGTGCACTGCACACACACCATTCCACTCGTTCAAGCGTCTTGGAGGGTTAATCTGCTCCAGTGTCCAGGTTCTTATGTAATCCTTTTTTCTGGTTTTGCAGAGGCTAGGCAGCTTTATTCCCTGGTAGCTGTTAGGATTCTCCTCTGGCCTGGGACAGTCAGGTTGGTTTAGGGACTTTGGCTTCCTCTTAGGACCACTTAGAGTTTTAAAATAGATGCTTTGAGCTGAGTTGTAGCTCAGTGGTAAAGTGTTTGCCTAGCATGTGTGAGGCACTGGGTTTGATCCTTAGCACCACATAAAAATAAAGAAAATAAAGTATTGTGAAAAAAATATAGATGCTTCATTTGATCCAATTTTCAGACTAACAGAGAAGGCCTTTTGCAAGGAAATGAAGGAAAAGGATAGAGAACACATTTGATCTGTGTGTGTATGTGTGTGTGAGTGTGTGTGTGTGTGTGTGTGTTGCACTGGGGGTTGAATCCAGGGCTTGACCTGTGTTTGATATATGCTCTACCACTGAGCTACATCCCCAGGCTTTTGCATTTTATTTTGGGCCAGGATCTCCCTAAGTTGCCCAGAATGGCCCTGAATACATTTAATTTAGGAAAATATGTATGTCTATAAAAGAATGAAAAGATGGACCGCAGGCTAGGAGCAAACATTTGCCAAATACATAGCTAATAAAGGACTGGTATCCAAAATATATCAAGAACTAAACACTCAACCATAAGTAAACAAAAAACCCAATTAAAAAATGGGCAAAAGACCTGCATAGATACCTCATCCAAGAAGATTAACAAATGGCGATAAGCATATGAAAAGATGTTCCATCCCACATGTCATCAGGGCAACACATATTAAGACGTCAGCAAGATACTACTATGTATCCACTGGAATGGCCAAAACGCAACACACCGCCACCACCAAATACTGGCCAAGACGTGGGACAACAGGAAACCTCATGTGCTGCTGGTGGGACTGCAGAATGGTACAGCCACTTTGCAAGACAGTTCAGCAGATTTTTTGAAAACGTAAAAAACCTCACCAACAGCAGTTGGTATTTACACACACAAGTTGAAAACTTATGTCCACATGAAAACCTACACACATAGTCACAATTGCCCAGACTTGGAAGCAACTAAGATGTCCTTCAATAGGTCAATGGATAAACAAACTGCAAGACATCCATACAGTGGATTATTATTATTATTATGTTTTTTGGTACTGGGGATTGAACTCAGGGGTACTTGACCACTGAGCCACATCCCCAGCCCTATTTTGTGTTTTATGTAGAGACAGGGTCTCACTGAGTTACTTAGTGCCTTGCCATTGCTGAGGCTGGCTTTGAACTCACGATTCTCCTGTCTCAGCCTCCCAAAGTGCTAGGAATACAGGCATGTGCTACCATGCCTAGCTCAGTGGAATATTATTAATCATTAAAAAGCAACAAGCTGGGCTGGGGGTGTAGCTCAGTGGTAGAGCACATATTTAGCATGCTTGAGGCCCTGGATTCAATCCCCAGCATGAGGGGGGAAAAAAAAAAACCAATGAGCTATGAAACCACAGAAAGCACAAAGAAGCCAGGCATGGTGGTGTACTTCTGTAATCCCAGCAACTGGAGAGGCTGAGATAGGAGGATTGCAATTTAGTGAGGTCCTAAGCAATTTAGTGAGACCATGTCTCAAAAATTAAAAATAAAAAGGGTTGGAGATGTGGCTCAGTGGTAAAGTTCCCCTGAGTTCACTCCTCAGTGCTAAAAAAAAAAAAAAGGAGAGGGGGCTGGGGTTGTGGCTCAGTGGTAGAGCGCTTGCCTAGCATGCATGAGGCACTGGGTTTGATTCTCAGCACCACATATAAATAAATAAACTAAAGGTCCATTGACAACTCAAAAATATTTTTTAAAAAAGGGAGAACCTTAAAACCTTAAATACATATTGAATACATATTGCTAGGTGAAAGAAACCAACCACAAAAGATTTCACATGATAAAGTTTCAACTATATAAAAATTGCAAAAAAGGCAAAAATATGGGGATAACAGAAAGATCAATGGATGCCAGGGGTTCAGGGCAGAAGGCAAGGATGATAGGAGGAGCAGAGGGGATTTTTAGGGTTGTACCCATTGTGTATGACACTCTGATGGAGGATACATGGCATTTTGCATTTGTCCACACCCATAGAATGTGCAACACAGTCAGTGCTAATGGAAACTATGGACTTCAATTAATAATAATCCATTAGTACTTGTTCATCAATTGAAATGAATGTACCATCCTAGTGCAAGACATTAATAATAGAGGGGTTGGGAAAAGAGAGGGTATATAGAAACTCTATAATTTCTACTCAAAATGTCAATAAAACTAGAACTGCTTTCTTTGTTTCTTTTTCTTTCTTTCTTTTTTTTGGTAAATTTTGATACCAGGGATTGAACTCAGGGGTTCTCAACCACTGAGCCACATCCCCAGCCCTATTTTGTGTTTTATGTAGCGACAGGGTCTCACTGAGTTGCTTAGCGCCTCGCCATTGCCGAGGCTGGCTTTGAACTGGCAATTCTCCTGTCTCAGCCTATTTATTTCTTTTTCTAGAACTGCTTTTTAAAGAAGTTAACAAATGAAAAAACAAGAAAGATGAATATGAAAAGAGTATGGGAAGGATGCCATGAGAAGAGTCAAAAAAAGTGAGGCCAACACAAGCTGAATCTTTCAAGTCACAAAGGTGGAGAGATTTCTGATATGATGTTTTCCTCGGCATTTCACAGAGTGTGGTGGGCTGGATGTGGTGGCACATGCTGTGATTCCAGCTACTCAAGAGGCTGAGGCAGAAGGATCACAAGCCTGGGCAATTTTGTGAGACCCGGTCACACAATAAAATATAAGCAAGCTGGGGATGTAGTTCAGGGTTAAATCATCCTTGGACCAAAAAAAAGAGTCCAGCAGGTGGATTTCAGTTACTGACCAACTGAAGGGTAGTCCAGTGTTCACTGTCTCAGTACTAGTAATGATATCACAGACTGCTATCACAAGGAGGGAGGGGAAGAGAAAAAGGACTTTTCAACTGAGTTTAAAGACAGGAAGTAGAAGAGTCCAGTGGCTTTTGTAGCCTCTAGCATTTGAACAGCTCTTCAAATAAATCTTCTGAAGTTTGGAGTTATAGCTAGAGCTGCCAGATTTGAGCAACCTTGAAATACAATGATGATGAGCTTTGATGTGGTGGTTTATGCTGCATTCACAATATTTAACCCACGTGTGTGTGTGTGTGTGACGCATGCACACGTCAGAAAGAAAGAAAGAGGGGGCGTGGGAGGGAGAGAAAGCATACTTGCTTGGGAGCCAGAGAGACAAAAAGCAAAGGGAGGGGGATCATCATCTCTAATTCCTTGAAATGACAGTCTTAGCCTGACCTGGCTTTTCTCTTATAATTATTTTAAAGAACCACTTGCATTTCTTAATCAACATGTCTTTGCACTTATAATCTCTGAGGCTACATCTTGTTTCTTCCTCTTTTCATCCTTGCATCCATCCATCCATCCATCCATCCATTTATTTTGCAGTATTGGGGATTAAATCCTGGAGTGTTTGACCACTGAGCTACACCCCCAGTTATTTTTATTTTTAAAAATTTATTTATTTGGTACCAGGGATTGAACCCAAGGGTGCTTAACCACCAAGCCACATCCCCAGCCCTTTGCCCTTTTTATTTTGAGACAGTATCTCACTCAGTTACTAACAGCCTTGCTAAATTGCTGAGGCTGGCTTTGAACATGTGATCCTCCTGCCTCAGCCTCCCAAGCTGCTGGGATTACAGGCTTGGGCCACCACATATGGCTTCATTTTTTATTTTGAGAAAAAGTCTCCCTAAATTACCTAGGTTGGCCTTGAACTTCAGCTTCCTGGGTAGCTGAGATTAAAGGTGAGTGTACCACACCTACTCCTGTCATATGTTTTAAAAAAGAAAATGCTGTCAATACATTCAAAATCTTTACTTTGTTGTTACATTGCTATGTATTAATCTCTCCCATCCTCACCCCCTCTTTTTTTTAATGGTACATTTACTTCCCTTGGGATGATTAGATTCCACTTGGTCCTGTTCCCTGGCTTGTCACTAGCTATGAGACACAGCTTCAGGTTTTGGGAAACCTCAGTCTGAGATGACCCAGATATTTTAAGGGAAGTCAAAACAGAGTAATCAGTTTTCACAACTTTGTACTTTGACAATTTCAAAAGACCAATGCTACTTTCTGAAGAACAGAAAGCACATGAACATTGCCTTTGTCTTTGGCAGAGCCGGAGGGCTAGAGAAAGCCCTTGTTCTTCTCCCCGCCAAATGTGCATCCTTAAGAATGCTACTCAAACCAGGCACAGTGGTGCATACCTGTAATCCCAGCAGCTCGGGAGGCTGAGGCAGGAGGATCACAAGTTCAAAGCCAGCCTCAGCAATGGCGCTAAGCAACTCAGAGAGACCCTGTCTCTAAATGAAACACAAAATAGGGCTGGGGATGTGGCTCAATGATTGAGTACCCCTGAGTACCAAAAAAAGAATGTTACTCAACCTACCCACGCCTGAAGGACGTCATGCACAATTTTATCCTACAAAATGCAGAGGACCAGACCTTTGTTCTCCATGAGTCTCCTCTGGGCTGAAGATCCTGTGAGTATTATAACATGAGAAACACAACCACTCGATTAATAGATTTTAAAATTTTGCAAGGTAGAGTTGCGTTCTATTTTCCTCAAATACCCACTCACTGCTCACAGCACACAATTAGTAATCTTAATAGCTATCTTTTACTGAGCAATTTATGAGCCTTATCTGCCTGGGGACTCAAACTTGCACAGCAGTGGTTATGAGGAGAGAAGGGAGAAAGTGGGCCTCCTTGTGCAGCCAATGGCCCAACCAAGGACTCCACCTTCTGAGAGCAGGTGACTTCCCTGGGATAGCAAGCTCTCTAGGGGAGCTAAAGGAGAGAGGAAGGCCAAGTCTTTGAGATATTTATCTCTTCTCTTGCTGCCATCCTGATTAAGCCACAGTACACGCACGACTTCCATGTAGAGATAGCTGTTAGAATTCAGTGTCACTGGAAGACATTTAAGTATTGACAACATTTTCTCTAATGTGTCTTTGGAGTTGAGCTGCTGGGCTGAATCAAGCTATTTGGGTTGTGGGTGGAGAGGAGCACCAGAAAATTATCCACATAAGGAAGTAGGAGTGTGGGGAAAGGTAAGGTGGACTTGGGGGAACATTGCCTTTTTTACAAAAATTCTTTTTATGTTTTGGTAGCGGGGATTGAACTCAGGGATGTTTAACCACTGAGCCACATCCCCAGCCCTTTTAAAATATTTTATTTAGAGACAGGGCCTACCTGGGGCTGGCTTTGAACTCATGATCCTCCTGCCTCAGCCTCCTGAGTCACTGGGATTACAAGTATGTGTCACTGCTGCTGGCAAAAGCTGCCTTTATGACAGAAGAGATTTACTAAAGAGGATCAGAGAGGAAGTCCCTGTGCGTTGAAGGAATGTAAGACCTCCTTACAGCCTGCCCTCCCTGACCTGACACCTCCAGGAATGTGAAATGATTCTGTGACCTTTTGCTTTTAGGTTTTTTTTCACTACCACTTGGTGTAGACATGGGCCTTGAGTAGGCCCAGGCTTAGTTAGGTAGATTGGCAGGAGAAACTTTGCAACTAGTGTGATGTTATGGGTCTGTGTATATTCGTTTTCATCCATGGTTCCTAGCTCATAACTCCTTCTATAACCGAGGTCATAGAAACTAGGATTTCTTTTCCCCAAGGCAGATCATAGAAGCTCTAATCTTCCCCTGCCTTTCAGTTTTAAAGCTGGCCACAAAGAAATTCTCAGTACTACTTGGTCTGATAGTAAATCAAAAGACCCTCATTTCAGAAGGGAGGCTGCCCTGTACTTAGAAGGAAGGAGAACTGCACAGGAAACCCAAGAAAAATCTGGACAGGCCTCCCTGGTTTTCCTCACCCAACCTGTTAGCATTAGATCAGACCCTTTTGTTTAATCCCATTTCTACACAGCTGTCCATGCCTCAGTTACACCTATGCAATGTAGTCGCCACCCAAACTCAAGGAAGAGGGTTAGAAAGCTTCCAGAGATCTGAGCATATGCAAGTTCCTTCCAGTGGAGCAACAGAGAGGGTTTGGGAGGTCCACAACCCTTCTCCACCACCGTGCTAAATTTATTCATCTTTTCATTTTTTCTTTGCGATATCCTTTATAATAAGCTGGGAAACATGGGCTGTGGATGTAGCTCAGTGGCAGAGCACTTGATGAGCACATGCAAGACGCCAGGTTCAACCCCAACATTGTTAGAGTTAAAAAAAAAAAAAGTGAACCAGTAAATATGTTTTTATAAGTTTTGTGAGCCTCTCTAGGAAATTAATCAAACTTGAGAAGCAGGTTATGGGAAGAACCCTGACAGGTAACCAGTGAGACGTTCAGTTAAAACAACCTACGTGGGGCTTGCAACTGGTGTCTGAGGGTGGTAGGTGCAGCCTTGGGGACAGAGCTCTCAACTTCTGGGTTCTGATGCTGTCTCCATTTAGGTGGTATCAGAAATGAGTTGAACTAGAGGACAGTCTATTTGCTGGTGCCGAATGGATTGCTCACTTGAGGTGAGCCATCCCACATCAAGCGATCTGTGTTATGAAAGGGCAGTGAGAGAAACTGAGTTTGAATTTGTTTTTCCTATATTATCAGAACCAGAATCAAGCAGCTTTTCAGACAAAGGATCTTACTGACAGGAAGGATTAAGCACGGGATAGCCAAAGATAAGCAACAAAGCCTTGCTGATTGTTTGAAGGGCAGGTCCAATAATTTCTCCCCTAATAAAAAGAATGCACAGCTAAGACTGAGTGTATACACATATTTTTACCATCCATTGTTTCACCTTTGTTCCCATGAAAACCCAATAAACTATGCATAGTAAACTTAGTATGATCCCCACAGAGAGGACATGAAACTAATGTTCAGTGACCAGCCCAATTCACAGAGCTAAGAAGGGCAGGGCCTGGGCAGGAATCCAGCCTGACTCAATCTGTCTTCATTCTTCCAGCTGCTTGCCGTACCTGTCATTTACCTCTCTGCCTTCCCTTCCTTTCTTTACCATCCCAGATTTAAAATTTGAATTTTCAAGCCCAAGTGCAACAGAAAACGCATCATGGCCAGAAAGCCCAAGAACCTTTTTGCATTTTGCATGTATCTTATTGGGAGAAGTATAGTCTTTTAATATTTGAGAGACTTGGTCTCTGGAGACCTGGCAAGATACGACTTACTGATGATACATTATAGACATCCAGGAAGTAAACCACAAGATAAATACCTCACTCTCTTCTCTCTGCTGTCCTATGATCAAGTTGTCATGGGAAAGTAACTGGAGGTGAATATGTACACTATCATCATGACATTTGTTCCTAACTATATAAAACAAAATACTTCGTAACCATCAAAGTATATTTGAACTCCTCAAGCATGTTCAAGGTAAGCATTTGGCTCAGGTCCGTGTAATGTTTCTATCAGAAACTTGAGTAATGTGAGAAGAATGTCCCCAGATTGTTGAGATGACCAAATCTGGAGATGTGACTGATTTGCTATGTGGAGTCACAGAGAGAGGAAGCAGCGGCACCAGCACGGGGGGCTTCACTATCTCACGTGACTTCTATGTACGTGCAGATAATCCATCTAACCCACAGCTCTCATCCTTGGCCTGCTCATCTCCAAGGAGTGTCCTCTTCTTTGCATCATGGCCACATTCTGGACCTGAATATGGTTCAGGAGCATCACATTCTCTAGGAGTAGTTTTCCACAATTCCCGTTGGTACTTTCTGCCTCTTGCTCTTACACCTGCTCTGAAGTTGTCCTCTCCCTGTTCCTACCCACTTCCTTTCTCTTCTGCCTTAGTGAATGTCACCACTTCCCACCTGGGCACCATGTCAGAAACTTGAACTTGCCCTCCTATTCTCCTTGTAACCCCAGAATGTCAGAGTGGATCAGAATACAACACCCCAAAACATGCCACTCTGGCATAAGGATTATTTTGAGCTGAAGGTAATGGAGCAGCAAATGCGGACAGCGTTCCATGCCCTCCTCTTTTCTGCTTGAAAGCAGGACATAAATTTCCCTTTGTAGGGGAAACTAATAATAGATAAGGGCATTTTTAGTAAGGTTGGTTTGTGCAGACCCCTCTTAGTGTCGATTTCCTGTCTCCGGTGATAAGGGATGTCCTCCTAGTACAGGGCTCCACTTAGGGCTCAGGTAGAACCTTGAACTTCATCCTTGATGCCCTCTTTCCCATAGAACCTTTAATTTCACAGTAGCCATAATGATACTCATGAACAACTTTCACTGAATCCTTGCTATATCCCAGGTACCATTTTAAGAGCTTCAGGTGTATTAACCTATTTAATCCCTCATGGTTACACTACGTGGCAGACTTTGTTACTGTCTCCCTTTGATGGATGAAGGAACTCAGAGACACAGCTAGTGAATGGTTGAGCTGGAATCTATGCTAGAGGCACCAAAGCCCCTTGCCTCCATTTGGGATATTTCTGTCAGGTCTTGCCATCTCCAGAGCTCTCTGTGGAGTTTATGCTCTTAACTCTTCACTCAGCTGCCTTTTTATTGCACCTGTTGTACTAGAGATATTTTTTTCTTATCTTTTAACCTGCAGAGTATAAACTCAGAGAGCAGAAATTATCTTGTTTATTGTTCTATCCCCAGTAAAGGGCCTGGTCCCAAATAGATGCTTAATAAATATACAATGACTGAATAAATGTCTGAAAAAAATGTCACGAGAAGATGATTAAGGACTCCCTAGTAGCATTGAATTGTATAGCTGAACAGGAACTTAGAGTTTAGCTAGTCCTGGGAGTATTTGGCCTGGAAAAAGGAAATTTAGGGAGGATATAAAAGTATCTTCAAATATTTGAAGAGCTGCCAGTAGGAGAGAGACTGTCCCTCAAGCTCCTGAGCCAGGAGCATCAGCCGTGGTCTAGAAAAGGAGGCAGAGGAGAATAAAAAAAGTTGGAAAGTTGGAAAGTGTTGCACAGAAAACTACAAAAAAGAAAACTCAGCAAATCCTTCTGTCTGGTGGGACTTAGTAAGTGACAGAGTGAAAAAGACATGTTTTGGCCAGGTGGAAATTTGAGTCATAGGAAGGCTAGGCTTGGCTGACAGCCAGGAAGAATTCTCTGTCTTCTTGGGGAGAGGGTCTCTCAACAGAACAGAGGTCATACCCTTTTCCTGATTTTGGATGGAGTCTGATGGTGGGTTGTAGGGTGGGACAGACAGGTCCCTCAAGCTTCTGCCTGCCCTCACAGCCAGGGGTGTGTTCCCTATTCCCTCAGTCTCCTCACTGCTTCCGGTTCTCTCTCCAGAGTCATGTGGTCCTTGAAGGAGACCCTCTTGTCTCTGCGCCCCTGAGCTTTGGTCACAGATTGTAGGTGTGGAGTATACCTTCAACTTGCCTTTCTGGCCACAGGCTCTCACCTTCCCTACCCTAGTTGTGGGGAATGGTGGCTGCTAATGGCTCATAGCTGGGCTCACCACTGGGTCTCTCTCTGGAAGTGGCCTCAGTGGAAGAAAGATGCCTCACCCAGCCTGAGGGTTCAGTCCTCCCTTGGGGCAGTCCCAATCCCATGAGAGATATATGCTGGAGACACCAAAGTCCCTTGCCTCCATTTGGGACATTTCTGTCAGGTCTTGCCATGGCCAGAGCTCTCCCTGGGCTGAGCCCACTGTTGCAGCTGCAGCACCCTGCTGTGTCTCCCTTGGCCTGGTCCTGCTTCCCGCCTTCCTTAGGGGAGTTCCTGAGAGTACTAGCCCACCTTAATCCTTTCCCAAGGAAGTTGCAATAAGCATCACAAACTGGGTGGCTTAAGACAACAGAAACACTTCTATTACAGTTCTGGAGCCTAAATGTTTGAAATCAGGTTGTTGGCAGGGCCAGGTCCCTCTCTAGGGGACAATTTGCCCATGCCTCTCTCCCAGCTCCTGTTGTTGGCAGCAGTCCTTGATGCTGCTTGGCTTGCAGATGCATCATTCCAAGCACCTTTCATCCAATGGCATTCTGCTTGTTTTTGTGTCATGTCCAGATTTCCCTATTATACAGCTGTCAGTCATATTGCATTGAGAGTGGCCCAACCCACAGCAGCCCACCCTTATCCAGTATGAATGTATCTTTGCTGTATCTGCAGCTACCCTGTTTCCAAATAAGGCCACATTCACAGATATGGGACTTCAAACTATATTTTAGGGGGACACAGTTCAGTCCATACTAACAAACTACTTGCTTGCAAATCTCCCTCTCAGGATCTGTTTTCCAAGAAATCTGATCTGTGATCCTATCCAATCTCTAGTTTTCATGTGGTTCTGAATTCTAGACCCTCAGCCACAGCTGGCCTTCAGCTTCTTCTCCTCCCGGTGGTGCCCCTCCCTATGGGAGTTCCCCTCCACCAAGATATCAGAATGTCTTGTCCTCTTCTGCTATATAGCTTTTGTTTTTCCTTCCATGTGCTTTACAGGTAATAACTACTCTGGGTGGTCTTGGATAGCACATCCCATTTTGAATCAGCATGCAGACACTCTGATTTACACAGCATGCAGCTCCTTGGCATTAATACATCCACTGATTCATTTCTATCCATAGGTATGTCTGTCCATTGAGGGACATCAGAAAGGGTCTATGCCTGCCTGCCCTCTGGAGTGAGGGTTAAGGTGGAAGATGGGGTGGAGGGCATTTTGGGAGTGCCAAATCAGGGAGTAAAGACTACTTTATTTAAATATTCAAGTTTTTTAAAAAAAATCATCAGAGTAATTCATGTGCATTAAAGGAAAGTTGGAAGATAGGGAAATACATATAAAAATAATTCTTTCCCCAAACACAATAATTTTAAACATTTCTATATTTTATTTTTCTTACATTTTATTTCTTTATGGCCAAGATCATCCACCTTATATTCTGCTTGTTTTCGTTTAGCACTATGTCAAAAGTCTTGATAACTTTATTGGTTATGTAATTCCCAACAAGTGGACTTGCTACAATTTATATAAACCATTCACTTGTTGTTGGATACTTAAGTTGTTTCTACTTTCTCACTATTTTAAATGATGCTGTTGTGAATCTCACTGTGCCTAAAAGTTTCTTTTTCTACATTTGAAATTTCATTAATATTAATTCCATGAGTTTGATGCCACAAGTGTGACCAAATGCTATGAACTTTCCATCCCAAATATCTTTTTTTCCCCCTTATTACAACATAGTACATGCCATTGTGCACATTTTGAGGGGGGAAATGGGCTTTCTATCCCCAGAAGCTTCCAAGTTCTATCCTGCCTCAGGGTCTTTGCATTAACTGTGTTTTCTGTTAGGAATACTCTCCTCCCTGAGTTTCCCACAGCTAGAGACTTCTGATCTTTCAGTCTTAGCTGTCACCTCCTCAGAGAGGTCTTCTTTGACCTGAAATCCAGTGACCAGCTAACTCTCTATCAGATCATCCTGTTTAAATTTCTTGTCATGATCAGCATCTGAAAATCTTCTTGTTTATCTGCTTGTTTTCTGTCTCTCCTCATGGTAGTAGAATCTGGTCTCTCTTGTTCAACATCACAGCCTCAGCCCTGGGCATGGTGCCTGGCATGGAATGGATGCACCATAGACACTTCCTGGATGAAATACTTTTGAGTTACAAGGCTTTACTGTTCCCCAGGGCTGCTCCCTTGGGCCCTCCTCAGGGGGGTCTTCAGCACTTACTGGTGCCAGGGAAGTAAGTTGAACTCCCCTTTCCCACCTGTGCGTTTGCTCTGGTCACTCAGAAGTGACTCACTGGGAGAAAGATTAATGAATTGTGAGAATTTCACCCACTGAAAAAGAAATTTGAAAAGAAAGAAATGTAGCATATGAGGAATCATTCAAGGTATTAGATTGGTGTAAGTAATGTAGTGTTTTATTCAAGATTAATTTAAATTTAACTTGTGATTTTAATTAAAGGTTAACTAGTTTCTTTTCACAAGGTTTGTAGCTTCCTGGTTTTGTTCTTCTTTGTTGAACTGCTTTAGTCACACCTTTCCAGGTATTTGGAAAGAACTTTTTTTCAAGTAAAATAAACCTATGATCTGCGTTCTATATACTGTATCAGGTCTGTTCAAAGGTAAATACTAAATGAGGTAAGGACTCAATTTTAACTGCTTAATAAATGTTTAAGCAGTATAATAGTATAACATGTACTAAAAATGTCAAATATTGACTAAAGCCAAGGTAAATATTACTTAAATTATCAGTGTATCTGGGCAGTCATAGGACTGAAGAAAACAGATGGTGATTATGGAAAAACAAGACGTTTAAAGTTCTGACTTGAGAATTGACATCTATTAAATAAAATTAAAAAAACAAAACAAAACACAAACTTGTTTGAGGGCTGAGTCCAGAAGGAAGGTTTTAGCAAGGATCTAGTGGGAAGATTGATTTTGTTACAAAATTCTCAGTCTGGTCATATTAGACATGGTGACTCTGTACATTTAGTCCTTGCATGTTTATAAAATCAGGTGAGTTTCTTATCCACGTATTTGGGGTCCCTTAATAAAACCCTTGTTTTCTTAAAAATATTTGGAGGAGTGTAGTACTAGGACTATTAAAAGAAATCATCAGCCCAACTGAAAGTCAATGGTAAATCAGAAAGCCAACTGACTGCTGCTGTCGTCAAAGATGAAGTCAGACTGAAATCTTGGCATTTTGTCTGTCTTGAGATTTCATGAATTATGCCCACATTTGGCACAGTGTCATGGGTATAGGAAGTATTCAGGAACACTGGTTTAAAGAATAAAAATGACTTTATATGCACTTTGTGTAGATCTCTGACCTATGGAATCATGCCATATTTTAAGGTTTTCATTTATATACATCATTGCTATACAAATTCTTCTGTGCCACGCTCTCCATTTAGGCCATGCTTGTCAACTCATGTCCCTCTGTTCCTTTCACAAATGAGGTCCTCCTCTGCAGTCTTCTCTCGGTTCACCCCAGTTGCATCCATCTTTCAAGGTGGTGGGTTATGCAGCCCTCCTCAACCCACGACGATTTATACTATTAACCTCTACCTCTGCTGCTGTCTCATTCCTTGCTGGCTTCCCTGTATCAATCAGGAGAATCATTTGCTATTAATATGTCAATTCAGCTTCCAGTCACCCAGGAGCATCTGCAAAACCCGGCTGTATCAGTTTCTTAGGGCTGCAGTGACAAAATGCTACCCCAAACTAAGTAGCCCAAACAGCAGCTATGTATTGTCTCACAGCTCTGAAGGCTAGAAGATGCGGGCAGGGTTGGTTCCTTCTTGACCTTGCAGGAACCGGCTGTGAGGGAGAATGTGTCCCATGCCTTGCTTCTTGCTTCTGGTGTTTTGCCAGCACTCTGGCTTGTGGATGCAGCAGCCTGATCTCTGTCTTTATCTTCATGGAGTGTTCCCTTCTCTGTGTGCATGTTTGTCTGTATGTACTTTTTTTCTTTTTTAAAGAGACATCAGTCATATTGGATCAGGGCTCTCCCCAAGAACCTCATTTTTAACTTGATAACTTCTGTAAATGCCCTAATTAAAAATTAGGTCACACTTTGAGATATTGGAAGTTAAGAATTTAACAAATCATTTTGGAGGGAACAATACAACCCGTGACAGCAGCACAAGTGTGAAGAGCTCCAACACGAATTTATCCTGGTGCATCAGAGCCGTTGCCCTGGTGGCTTTTGGGTGGGGGCTCAAAGATTTTTCTCTCTCTCCATAGTTTCTTTATACCCATGGATTATGCTGCCTGGACGGTGGTTTTGTATTTCTGTTGCTTTAGAAGATGAAAGCTTATAGTCGTAAGGTGACTTTCCTGGGGCTCCAAAAGTGATTTTCAGTATAATGGATTTTATTTATAAACATCTTAATTTTATTTATAAAGATTAACCAACATTAGACAATAGAATATAAAAACTAAGAGCTTGGGCTCTGGAGCCAGATAGCCCAGATTCAAATCCCTGCTCTTTTTCTTACCATCTGGGCAATCTCAAATCCCTTAACCTCTCTGTGCCTCAGTATCCCCATCTGTGCAATGGAGATAATAATAACCCTAAACTAATAAAATTGTTATAAAGATTGAGTACACATGGCCAAGTGCAGTGGTGCACCCCTATAATTCCAGTAATTTGGGAGGCTGAGGTAGGAGGATTGCAAATTCAAAGCCAGCCTCAGCAATTTTGCTGTCTCAAAATAAAAAATTTTAAAAAAGGCTGGTGGTGTGGCTCAGTGGTTAAGCACCCCTGATTGCAATCCCCAGTTCTAAACCACACCAAACAAAACAGAAAGATTGAGTACACATAAAGCCCATAGTCGTGTGTGGTCCATACATAGTGTCTGGTATGGTTGCCATCCATGTGTTCCTGCTAATGCTTAGTGTAATTTATATGAAGGTGAAGACACAGCCATTGTCCTTTAGAGCTTATGGTCTGGAAGAGCACTCCATTGGCCTGTGACAGAAACTAAATGTTCTAGTCCCTCTATTATTGGTATATAACTCGTCTGCTTTGTAATTGAACCTAAAGGGAGGGAGCATCTCCTGGGACAAGCTGGGCAACGGATCCAGTAAAGGGCCTCATCCAGGACTGTGTCCAGATCCAGGAGCCTCATGGGAGCTGAGTCATCATCACTTGTCAACAGCTCAGCCTCCCCTTGCCTGTGGCAAGCCTGGTCAGCTGGTCCCTCCCTGGGTGCCAGAGAACTCATTTGGACAGCATTGAATACTATATTCACCCCATCCATTGCTGCCCAGTAGGATCCATGCCTGTCTGTGTCCAAGACTTGATTTGGGGTCTGAGTGGTCCACTCTGATTGGCATTTACCCTCCCCTCATAGCAGAGTGGGAACCTTGTACACTGAGTGGGGTCTGGAGGGAAACTTTGTGTGGGAGCTGCTGCTGATCTGGGATAGTAGTTAGTGACAGCCTGGCTGAGAAGAGCTTGGAAAGAGGCACAGGCTTGGAAGCCGGTGGCCTCAGAGAGACTGAGCAAGGCAACTGAGGGTCTAGGCACAGAGGGCTTCCCAGAGGAAGTCCTTTGGTTGAGCCTTCAAGAATGAGGAGCAGTTTGACTGGCAGGTGGTGGGAGGAATACAGACTTGATTTCAAGAGAACTGTAAGCATTTCAGCTTTGGGAAAGCTTATGGAAAAGAATGGGCAGAGGTGAGGCTAAGAAGGGACAAGTCTTGGGGGCTGGTGGGTCTTACTAAGAACTCCATACTTTCTTTTCTTTTTTGGTTTGGTAGTTATTGGTACATTTGAAAAAGTTATGAAGTAGCCAGAAAACCCTTTTTATTTTATTTTATTTTTATGGTGCTGGGGATTTAACCCAGGGCCTCATAGGTGGTAGGCAGGATCTTTACCACTGACCTATGCCTCCAGTCCAACCTTTGTAATTTTGACAGATCACGCAGGCTCCATACCATGTGAAGATGAAGGCAGAGGTGGGGGTGATGCTTCTGCAAACCAAGGAACTACCAGAGAGGTCAGAACAGATCCTTCCACTGCACTTTCAGAGGGTTCATGGCCTTTCCAACACCTTAATTTTGGACTTTTGCCCTCGAAGTGTGTGAAAAAAATTTGCTTTAAGTCACCCAATTTATGGTACTCTGTTACAGCAACTCTTTCCAACTTATAGTGACTGGTGAACATCCAACTGGAGATGTCTAGGAGATGTGCAGGCCTGGAGTTGAGAAGAAAGTGCTACACCAGTGATGGAGTCATCTGTCATAACAGTGGTGGATCCCTTCTATCTGATCATCATCCCTTCTTTTGGATAAATACTTCTCTACCACTCAGGGTGGTCTCAGGAGACTGCCATCCTCTCCAGCTTGTAGACAGAGTTTACTACAGGAAAAGAATTTAGCAAACATTTAAAGAGAGATCAGAGTAAGGATAGATAGGAGGTGGTCAGAGAAAGCATGTCCTGGCAGTACTAAGTCCTGGATTCTAGTTCCTGGGGCCCACATTCTCACAGATCTCCTACGAATTCTGTGACCTACTTTATTCAGTATCCTTCTGAGCTATGTGAGGACTTGTATTCTTCATTTGCTTCTGAGAGTATGAGTTATCACCTCCTTCAAAGGAATATAAGTGTTAATCAAAATCATGAGAGGGTTAAGGTATCATATGTAGCATTAAAAAAAGAATAGGGTGAGAACAGAACACTGGAAAACCTGGAGGGATGGAGGCTAAGAAAAACTAATAGAAGAGGGATTATATAGCAGATAAGGGAGAAGAGTGACGCATGATTATAGAAGGGACCATAGAATAAGAAAAAGAAGTGTCTCACACAGTAGAACTTGAATCAAGTAAGAGGTAAAAATGCAACCAATGGGTCTGTCCTCCAGAAAACAATATTAATTATCCATTACTGTATAATGAATAACCCCCAAGCATAGTAACTTAAAACAACAAATACTTATTATCGCACACAGTTTCTGATGGTCGAGATGTCTGCTTTCCATCGCTGTGGCAAAGTACTTGAGATAATCTATAAAGAGGAAAGATTTGACTCATAGTTACATAGGTTTCAATCCATAGTGGGTTGGATCCATTGCTTTTGGGCAGAACATTTGACTGGGAATGTGTGGTGGGGCAAAGCTGCTCACTTGATGGGGCCAGGAAGCAAAAATGATGAAGGCCTGCATCTTAGTAGCCCCTTCAAGGG
Source organism: Geosciurus inauris (assembly GCA_004024805.1). Classification (NCBI taxonomy): domain Eukaryota; kingdom Metazoa; phylum Chordata; class Mammalia; order Rodentia; family Sciuridae; genus Geosciurus; species Geosciurus inauris. The sequence continues at coordinate 15,514 of PVHX01011379.1, read as the reverse complement.
TACACCCACAGTGACTTAACTTCCTTTCATTAGGCCCCACCTCCTGAAGATCCCACCGCATCTCAACAACACTATCAGCTTTGGACCAAGCTTTCAACACACGAGACTCTGAGGGACATTTAAGATCCAAATCATAATAGTCAGGAATCCACAAGTAGCTTAGCTGGGTGGTTCTGGCTCTGGGCTTCTCATGAATTCTTAGTCAAGTTATTACTCAGGGATTCAGTCTCAGGACTAGTGCGGGAGGATCTACTTCTAAGATGATGGGTGGCTGGGGGCTTCAGATCCTTTCTTCCTTCCTAGTGGACTGCTCCCAGGGGCTACTTACATCACAGCTGTCTGGGTATGAGTGATCCAGAAAGTACTAGAATCTTTTTATAACATAAGCTTGCAAGTGATAGCTCATCTTTTGTGCCAAAGTTTGTTCACCAGAAGTGAGAAAGCAAATACATCTCAGGGGAAATGAATTGTACTTTTAAGGGAGACGTATCACAGAATTTGTGGATATAGATTTACAACCACTCCAAAAACTTTGAATGATTTCTGCCAGAACCGTATCAGGGAAGTGGATAGAGTATAAACCTAGCTCAGTAGTGAGACCTACAGAGTGAGGAAGAAACAAAGTACATCCCTGTTTCTAGAAACTTGTTCTGAGGAAAAGTTATGACTTCATTATTGGAGGAGGAAGGGTAGAGAAAACATTTTAATTGTTAATAAAAATAATTTTTATTTGTTAACATAGGGTCTGTATTTTCTATATATTTACAGTCCTCTGAATATTAACAGGTTGAAGTTAATATGGGCTAAATAAGTTTAGGTTGGGAATGCACTTTCCCACAGAAACATCTTCCACAGGAAATGAAGCAACCTCATAAAACTTCATAAAAACTTACTCGCTGAACATGGTGATGAATGCCTGTAATCCCAGTTACTCCAGAGGCTGAGGCAGGAAGATTGCAAGTTTGAGGTCAGCTTGGGCAATTTAGCAAGAGTCTGTCTCAAAACAAAAAAAAGTTAAAAGGACCGAGTATGTAGCTCAGTGATTAACACCCCTGAGTTCAATCACTAGTACTACAAGAAACAAAACTAATCTATTTAATCCACTTTGTATCTACGGCACAAGACATGCCAGTGTTACTGTAGGATTCACCACAGAGTAGAGCTCACTCTTGTGTAAGATCTGACACCAAATAGGACACGTAAAACCTATTTCCACAAGGATCCCTAAAAGCATCCTTCCAGGAAATGACCAACCAGATGGAATCCGTTCAGGTGGACCTGTTCGTGGTAGCCCTCATCATTTATAATCTCCCATCATCTCTCTGTGAGAAAACGTCCTTTCAGCATCCCAGCATACCATTGATTGGACCACATCTCTTACCTTGTAAGCTCCAAGTGCCACTTCCCTAGGCGTGGGTCCTTGGTGGGACTGTACCTTCACAATGAGGAAGAGGAATGAAAGTGCAGCGTGAGAAGAAGGAAGGAGGGAGCGGGAAGCAGTATGGACATGATTTGAAAACTTTATGTGCCTAGCACTTTGATTCTCACTATAATCCAGAAAGTGGGTCCATTTTTAAAATTGAAGAAACAGAGGCATGTCTGTATAATATTGACCAGTTGTAGAGACACTGGGCAAAATAAAAACAAGTTATAAGGAAGGCAAATTCAGTTAGTGGTGTGAGAGAACCAGCTCATGGTTGCTGATTGTGATGTGAGTTCCCAACTCTGTATCTGGTGATTGGTGATTCAACCAGCGATATCATACTTGAAATTGTGCACACCACAGCATACAAATGCTGTGGGGTTTTTTTTTTTTTTGGTATTGAGGATTGAACTCAGGGGTGCTTAATCACTGAACCACATACCCAGCCCTTTTTAAAATATTTTATTTAGATACAGCGTCTCAGTGAATTGCTTAGGGCCTCACTAAGTTGCTGAGGCTGGCTTTGAACTTGCCATCCTCCTGCCTCAGCCTCCTTAGTCACTGGGATTATAAGTGTGTGCCACTAAGACCAGCCGTGGAGCCCATTTTAAACATTATGTGTTACAATCCCAGTGCAGGGTAAGATGTTAATTAAATATAATTGCTCATTGAAAAGATGGTGGCAGCCCAGTTGAGGGGAGGAGGCCAACGGGACAGAAATCCAATGTTCTAAATTAGGTATTAAGTTCCTTATCTATACTTAGGGGTATAATTTCCTCTTTTATCCATTTCCTGCCCACTTTCCCCACATGCAGGTCAAGCTTATGGTGTGAGATGTGTGACTTCCTTAGGGTAAAATTGAGGAAGTGGGCTGTTTGGGTAGGAGGCTGGGTGATCTTTTCTTTGGAATAAAGGGGGACCTTGTGTGGGAATTGAGAATTGTGGTCTCTACTTGAAAGGACTGACAGGATGGTTGTCCTTGTCAGAGACTGTGAATGAGGAGTTAATATGTTCTTCTCATTTGGGATCTGGACTTACAAAACTTTGTTTGCTCAGTTCCTTTTCAAAAAGAGAAATTTCAGTGTCTCATTCTGCTGGATCCAAGAGGCCCTGAGATGTTTATTGGTTTCTAGATGATGAGGAAGTAGATGATGATTTGTTTAGAGCCCTCTGTCCTCTCCAGTCCCTCTGCCTTGCTCTGGTCTAATTTTAGAGGTTCAGATCGTATAGAAATGGCTTCAAGAGTAATATTCCTTTGTGTATATATACCACAGTTTCTTTACCCATTCATCTATCGAAGGGCATCTAGGTTGGTTTCACAGTTTAGCTATTGTGAATTGTGATGCTATAAACATTGAAGTGGCTGCATTACTGTAGTATGCTGTTTGTAAGTCCTTTGGGTATAGACCAAGGAGTGGTATGGCTGGGTCAAATGGTGGTTCTATTCTAATACACAATGGAATATTACTCAGGATTAAGAGAATAAAATTATGGCATTTGCAGGTAAATAGGTGGAGTTGGAGAACATCATGCTAAGCAAAGTAAGCCAATCCCAAAACCAAAGGCTGAATGTTCTCTCTGATATGTGGATGCTGATCCATAATGTGAGAGGGGACATGGGAAGAATGGAGAAACTTTGGTCAAAGGGGGAGGGTAGGAATGGGATGGGACATGCGGGCAGGAAAGATGGTGGAATGTGATGACCAACAGTGCCCTAGGTTCTTGTATGACTGCACATATGGTGTAACTCTATATTGTGTACAACTAGAGAAGTGAAAAGTTGTGTTCCACTTGTGTACATCAAATCAAAATGCATTCTGCTGTCATGTAAACCTAATTAGAAAAAATAAATAAAAAAAGAAAATAACAAGATTGAAGACCAATTAGTTGTTTATGTACTTAAAAAATAAATTTTTAAACATGAAATTAACAAAAAGAAAAAAGAAATGGCTTCAAGACTTGGCCTTCCAGCAGCACTAAGGGGAAACAGCCAAACTGAACTAGGGGGAAACTGTGGGTTTCTGTTGCTAATAGTTCTCAGGTTCTTTGCTTCAGGTTCAACTCTACTCTGCTTTTCAAAATTTTATTGTACTTTATATATTGTAGGCAACTTAAGAGATTTTATTTAGCCAGACCCAGTGGCGCTATGCAGGAGGTCGAAGCAGAAGGATTCCAAGTTCAAGACCAGCTTGAACAATTTAGAGAGACTCTATCAAAATAAAATTAAAATGGGGCTGAAGATGTAGCTTAGCCAGCTTAGCCTAGCATGTGCAAGGTCCTGGGTTCAAACCCCAGTAACATGCACACACAAGACTATACTTCACAATCTCCATTAACACTAGCAACTTCACTTATAGGACCTTGTTTTCTCTAAGTGTGCGTATATGAGTGCTACTTATGACTTTTTAAATTGGGAATTAGTATATGAAAATTTAAAATACAAAGATAAAAGTTTTTGGAAATACATACAAGAAACTGTCAACAGTGGACACAGGGTATTGGTCTAGAAATCCAATATTACATGCATGTGTGCACACACGCACATACACACATTCTTTTTTTTTTTTTTAACTCTATTTATTTATTTAAAATTAATCTATTTAAATGAATTTCAAGTCATAGTACATATATAGAGCTCAATGTTTCCATTTCTCTGGTTGCAAACCAGATAGAGTCACACCATTTGTGTCTTCATACGTGCAGCTAGGGTAGTGATGACCATCTCATTCAACCATCTTTACTACACCCCTTCCCTTTTCCCTCTCCTCTCCTCCCCCCTGCCCCATCCAGAGTTCCTCCATTTCTCCTATGTTTCCCATTCCTATCCCCCTTATGTATCATCATCCACTAATCAGAGAGAACATTTGGCATTTGGTTTTTTGGGATTGGCTTACTTCACTTAGCATAATGTTCTCCAATTCCATCCATTTACCTGCAAATGCCATAATTTTATTCTCTTTTATTGCTGAATAATATTCCATACACACACACACATTCTTCTATACTTTGTCAATCTTTCTTTTCTTTATTGTTATTTAGTAATTTTTAATGCTGCAATTAGTGTTTATGAAGCCACTATCTGAAACAGAAGTCAAGGTTTTCTTTATTTTTTGAGATGGTAGGTGAGGGGTGCTTTCTATGTTGCCCAGCCTGTCCTTGAATTTGAGATCCTTCTATCTCAGCCTCTAGAGTAGCTGGGACTACAGGTGTGTGTCACTGCACTTGTCTTACAAGGTAAGATCTTCATAATTGCGTTTAACCTTGTGGTTCCCTCTCTTCTGTCTCATTCCCCACCATCCCCCACCATGATAATCTTCATCCTGGATTCCGGGCTCGCCATTCCCTTGGTTTCCTTTTTATAGAATTTTGTTGCATGTGTTCCTATAAAGCATTCATTTGTATTGTAGCTGTCTTAAATTTTATGAAAAGAGGGGGCTGGGGCTGTAGCTCAGTGGTAGAGCGCTTGCCTAGCATGCGTGAGGCACTAGGTTCGATCCTCAGCATCACATACAAATAATACATGAACAAAATAAAAATCTATCAACAACTAAAAAAATATTTTAAAAAAATTTTATGAAAAGAGGATAGGGAATGTTGTATGTAATCTCTTGGCACTTAAGTTTTTCAGTTATTATCCACTAGACTGTTAAGATTGATCCAGTTGTTTGGTTCATTCACCTTGTCTGCTGTCTAAATGTTTTACCAAGAGAATTTTGTACATTTCAATAACAATTTGTTTAAATGTTTAAGGATTAATGCAAGTATCCAAAGGAATATCATGTGTATTAGCAGGTCATAAATAGGATTTATATAATACTTTAGTGGGAAGCAATACTACCCCTTACCTCTTTTGAACAATCTCTGTATACTCTGGACATTCTATGTCTAGTCTTAACATCTAATACACTTCTTCTTTTCCCCGTTCTCTTTCTGATTTCTAATCAATTAGTCAAGCATAATGGAGATATTATGTACAGTGTAACATACCAGGAATAACTCAAAGTACAGTAGAATGACATTCTTCCTGAGTTGTACAGAGTTCACATTTTAAAGATACCAAGGACCCTTTCAACTTTCTACTGGATTAAGCTTTATAAAGTATTATTGATCATATAGCAACTGAGCACCTAGTATTTTCCCTCACTTTAATCTACCACAGTTCCCTAACCTACCTACTCCCTCCTACCAAACCAATAGTAATAAATTTTTTCAAGTCACAAAAATGATCTTAACTGGGCTGGGGCTATGGCTCAGCGGTTGAGCGCTTCCCTCGTATACGTGAGGCACTGGGTTCGATCCTCAGCACCACATAAAATAAATAAAGATATTGTGTTCATCTACAACTAAAACAAAAATATTAAAAAAAAATGATCTTAACTTTTATCTAAATTATTTTAACTCTTTCATTTGCCATTTAACATTTGTATTTGGTAAGGTTCACAGGAATGCTCTTCATTTGTAATTCAAAACACCATTTGACAGTGTTTTATACAAATCATACTGAAGAAATGGCTCCTCATATAGTCGGCAATAGTGAGGAGAACTGTCTGGAAGGACTTTCTTGGGCCTCTACACTTTCCTCAGAAACCCAGTTCTTGTAGGCCCAGTCCTTTGTCCAGCGAAAAGCCTGAGGCCTTCCAGGTTCCAGCAAGCCAGCAGCCCTGCTCCTGAGGCAGCACCTCTCTTTCCGAGGAGACTTTCTGGTAAATGCTCAAAGGTGAGAGCTGGCTCTCTTCCTTTGGAGAAAGCATTTAGAGATGGCAAGAGATAAAAAGTTTCTAGGAAGAAAACAAATGGGAAACGATGAGAAGATAAAGGACTTCAGATGAGAGGCAAATGAGAAAAGCATTTTCTGCCAACATTTGAAAAATGGAAGGAATAAAAGCCAGCCTGCTTTGCATCCAGGATGAAAAGCAACAAGGCAAAAAGAGGCTTGGCTTCTGCCATAAAGAAGGTTTGTAATAATGAGGAAAAACTCAAGGGCAATCCATGGTATTGGTGCAGGGATGCCCAGAACAAGGTCTTTGTAGATGACCAGAAAGGACACTTGTCCCTGTAGTGGGATTTCAGAGGCACCCGGAAAGCTTTCTCATCTCCAAGTGCCCTAATGGCTCAGTTCTCAATCTTCACAAAGGCCTCAGGCTGAGGGGGATGGTGGGGCAGAGATCTAGCCTGCCCATCACTACCTAAACTCTGCTCACAGGCCACTTCTAGCAGGTGGAGGGAGAACAAACACATTTGCGGGGGGTCATGTGTGCCCAGAGGAGGCCTCTTTGTGATCACTGTATAACTTCCCGATTCCTGAAAGACAATCTATAAAGATCAGGCCATCCCTACCACTCTATAAGACACCTTTGTGCCAGTAGAAGCCTAGGCAGACAGTCTAATCTGGTGGGCACAATGTGCAGATCATGGCATAGCTGAGGCCATGGCTTTGTGGGTGGGAACAAGGGCAGGTTTCAGCCCCCACTTGTCCCTTAGAGGACATCTTTCCCCGAGACTTTCAGATTCGCTTTCAGTCCTGCAGTCTGGAACTTTGATCCCTGACCAGAGGAATGGGTTTTGGTGTAAAGCTGCCAGTCATTTCCACCCCACCATGAATTAGTTTTGGAATTCATCCTGGACACAGATGTTGGGAGAGGCCTGAGGGAAGAACCGGAAACCAAGCCACTGCAGGGGAGCAATCTACTCTACAATTCTGACCAGGACAGGCCTGAGCCTAGAGCAAGGGAACAAGGAGAGAAGCTAAGTAAGGAAGCTGGGGCTGATGCTCTTACTTCCATCTGGAATTTGAAAAATGGCTAAGGCTGACCATGGATCACCATTGAGAATGGACCAGACCAAAGCATGGAAACAGGCCAGCTATGGGCAGGTTAGGCCAGCACCACCCAACCAGGCTGTCTGGGATTAGTGTTTTATTTTTGTTTTTCCTTTTTCAGGGCTGGGTTCAAGCCCAAGGCCTTGCACATATCAGGTAAGTGCTCTACCAGTGAACTACATCCCCAGCCTTCATGGTGCTTCTTGTGCTCTGCATTTATTTCCTCTTTAATGCCTTCATGTTCAGTAAAGTTTCTTTAAAATCTCACGCAGTGGGGCAGCTTCTCAGAGAATTAAAGAGGGGAATCCTGGGTCACGTTGGAGCAAGGGAGCACAGAATGAATTGAGGCTTGTTTCCACCTTACTCTCTCTGCCTGCAGATGGTCCTCTAGACATTATTTTTATTACAAAAGGGTTATTTCAGCCTCATTTTCAGAAGGAATGCTTCTTTCAGGGCTCAATGGTCCTGTGACATCTTGCAGAAAACTAGGAGAAGCAGTGGTCAGTAATTTCGCTCCAAGCTTTTGGAGAAAATTTACATTATTTTTTAAAATAAGCAGATACATCATGGAATAGAATACAAAATTCACAGGAATTTTAAATATGCAATACAGATCTAAAATAAATTTCTAAAGAAACAATGAAAAGATTTTAAATTAGCTGGGTGTAGTGGTGCATGCCTGTAATCCCAGCAGCTCAGGAGGCTGAGGCAGGAGGATCACAAGTTCAAAGTCAGCCTCAGCAACTTAGTGAGGGGCTAAGAAACTCAATGAGACAATGTCTCTAAGTAAAATACAAAAAAGGGCTGGAGATGTGGCTCAGTGGTTAATGCTCCTGGGTTCAATCCCCAGTACCAAAAAAACATTTTTTTTAATTAAATACATTTCTGTCTTCTGGAGGGCAGTTTCCATACTTACTCTCAGGTTTTCTTGGAATAATCAGTCATTTGCTCTCTTCTGCTTTTGAGAGAATTTCAGCAGAAAAGTTTGAGGAACTTTAAATGCTCTTACAGAACAGATGAGATTATCAAGCAGTGAGAACTGTGGAGCTCAAGGTTCTCAAACTCTGTTTGGATGTCTGGAAAGATAGGCCTGGATTATTGAGGTCAGCTGACTGAGATCCTGGAGGGAGCCAACCTCTCTTATCAGAGCAAGTTCTGAACTTAAATGAGTAATTATGGTACCAATTTAGCCCCTGGGACTTCACATGTAGCCTGGAACCTTTAGAGTGAGAAAGCACTTACATTCCTCCAGGTCCAGCCTCCTCTTATTACTGATAGAGGTCCAGATCTTAGAGTGGTTATGTGACTTGCCTGAGGTTATGTGACGCAGCTCATGGCAAAGATAGGACCAGAGCCTGGGCCTCCTAGTGACAATTGGAAGCAAAGCTCTGTCTCTTCTTTTATTTCATCTCCAAAGTTTAGGATAAATGCATTCTTAGTTAGATTTACTCCTAGGTTTAAATAAATCATTCAAGGGTAAAAGTTTCTTTGGAATGTGATGGGTGGTGGTCCAAGCCCAGATATTCACCATTCATTCATTCATTCATTCACTCATTCTCCAGGCATTCATTGCTTGCCTGTTGCATGCTAGACTCTGTGCAGATGTGGGGACTATGAGGACAAATTCTTTCTTGCCCTCAAGAAGAGTGGAGATGAGGCTGGGACCCACCTCAAACCGTCACAGTATGTCATGACGAGTGCCAGGTAGCCATGTAGGAAGTGCCTAGGAAAACACAAAAGCAGATTATCTAGCCGAGACAAGGAAGAGGGTCAGGGAAAGTCAGAGGTGCCAAGTGATGAAATAGGAGGATATAGTTAGCAGACTGGAACTTGCCTTTTGATAGCAAAGTTCGCTCTGCCAGAATTCTTAAAATACTTTGAAGAACTTTGGCAGTGAGCTCTTGTGTGGATCACATTGCCAGGTGTGGTATTCACTGGCCTCTGGTGGGCCATACAATGGAAACACTTGTAAGCTTTGGAGAGAGGACATTATGCTGCTGTCACACATGGCTAGCCAATCATTCATCACAATTTGTCTCTTCTTATGCTACTCTTCTCTTATTTAGGTTACTCCAACCACACAGCTTCCTTGCTGTTATTCAGACATCACGTACACTCCTACCTCAGGGCCCTTGAACTTGCTCCTCCCTCTGATCACTTGCCCTAGTGGAACAATGTGTCCCACTCTATTCCGGTCTCTGCTCAAATGTCCTTTCATGAGGAAGGGCTCTCTTGACCACCTCAAGAGAAACAGCAACCACAACCTGCCTTGTGTAGAATGCTGGCTCTCCAAAAAGATACGCCCACAAAAGAATCTCCAGGACCTGGGAAGTGACCTTAGTCGTAAAAGGGTCCTTGCGGATATAATTTAAGAATTTTGAGATAGTATCAACCTGAAATTGTTTGGGCGGGCTCTAAATCAAATCATTAGCCTCCTTACAAAAGAATGATGGGGGAGAAAGTCATGTGAAGACAGAGGCAGAGGTTGGAGTGGTACCAGCTACAAGATGCGGGTACAAGGAACACGGATGCCCGTCAGGAGTGAAGAGGCCTGGAAGGCGGCTCTCCCAGAGCCCCTGGAGGAAGCGCGCCCTACCCATACTTTGATTTTTGAACTTCTGGTATCCAGATGTGTGAAAGAAAAAATTCCTGTTGTTTTCTGCCACCAAGTCTGTGGTAATTTGTTATGGTGGCCACGGGAAGAAGACATACAGTCCGCCCTGTCGCTCTTTATCCCTTTTACTCCCACCACCCGTCTTCATTAGCACCTAACACATATCTTACACACATATGTGCATGTGTGTGTTCTCTCATATCCAGTGCAGACTGAGGGGCTTTGCTTTTGTTCACTGCTGTGTCACCAGTATCTAGAACAGTGCTTGGCACACAGTAGGTGCTTAGGGTCACAGAATGAATAATCGGGTGAGATGTTGGAATGTGATACTGTCCAGATACTTGGAGTTGCTTTTTGCCTGACTGAGGAGACATCACTATCTCAGTTCTGGTGACAGCGTGCACCATGGGGAGAGGCCTGGAGTTAAGTCATGGCTCTGCCACTTCCAAGCTGATGACATGGACTCTGAACCTCAGTTTCATTAACAGCAAAGAAAGGCCATACCCATTCTGACTGTGCAAAGTTGTCATAAGGGGTGAAAGGAATGGTATTAATGGAGTGGCTGGCTCAGTACTTAGTGGGTGGTGCTCAAGATGGTTCCCTTTTCTTTCCATCCAGGGTTCTAAACTTGCAGTGGAGGCAAGTTTTTTTGTACTGGAGATTGAACCCAGGGTTGCTTAATCCCAGAGCCACATTCTTAGCCCTTTTTTGTATTTTATCTAGAGAGAGGGTCTCCTCTAGTTGCCTAGGGCCTCACTAAATTGCTGAGACCGGCTTTGAACTTGCCATCCTCCTGCCTCAGCCTCCTAAGCAGCTAGGTTCACAGGTGTGCACCACCGCATCCAGCTAAGTGTGATCATTTTCTCCTGCATCAACCAGTAGTTTCCTCAATCACATTCTCCCAGGCCTTACCATTCCTGTTCCAGGTAGGATTTGCTTAATTAAATATAGCAAGACTTATGATTCTCTATTGTGAACTCATGAGCTCCATGGCATCTTTAATTTCCATCTGTGGACACTAATTCTTACACTCACTTCCTCCCATGAACTTTTGTATTATGAAGAGCAAGGTAAAGACCATTTTTATATGTGCAGCTTTGTGGTGTTTGCTGGCATCCATCAGTGTTAGAGGGGATGGCACCAGCTTTTTCACTGCTGGTCCTGTAGGGATAGCCCTTTACTAAGATCAATTGTAAGCTTTATATATAGTAGGATGTGGTAGGAGAAAAAGTCAGCTTTTTGTCATTGTGACAAAATATCCAAGAAAAACAACCTAAAGGAGGAAAGATTTATTTTGGATCAGAGTTTCAGAGGTTTTAATCCATGGTCTTCCAGCTCCATTGTTTTAGGCCTGAAGTGAGGCAGAACATCATGGTGGAAGGGTATGGCAGGGGAAAGCTGTTCAGCTCATGGCACCCAGAAAGCAGAGACAGAAGGAATTGCCAGGAACAAGACAGAGTCCCCAAAATGCATGCCCCAAAAGACCCACTTCCTTTAACTAGGTTCCACTTCTTATGGTTTCCACCAACTCGCAATAATCCATTTAGCTATGAATTCCTCAGTGGATTCATCCACTGATAAGATCAGACTTCTCATGATCCAATCACCTTCCCAAATCTCTACCTTTGAACATTATTGCATTGGAGATCAAGCCTGCAGCACAGGAGTCTTTGGGGGACACTCCATATATAAACCATAACGTAGATAAAAAGTTTGTTTTTTAAAAAATTATACATATACACACACATATATACTAATACATAGAAAGAGGCACAAAAGGAGCCATATTTTCTCAAAAATATTGGTTGGAAATACCTACAATATTAGAAATGTTAGCAGTTATTATTTCCATGTTCTTGGGTTGTCATGGTTTTAATTTTTTTCTTGATACTTTCCTTCATTTTCCAAAATGTAAATTGAAAGTGTTTCTAACTCTTTTTTTATCAGATAAAACTCAGTTTTTCCTTTGAGGTTTCTTTTCTAGAACAAGCTCAGAATATAAATGCTAAGGTTAGCTTCAGTGCAAGCAACTGGGGATTTCCTTGAATCTCAGTCTGATTTCATGGAGGTTGTGTTTGTCATTTTTTTTCTTGCCTTAAGCCATCACATAGACACTAGACTCCTGTGGCAAACAGGGATAGCAGGGCAACTATTGCCTGTCAAGAATTTTAGCCAGGATTTTCCTGGTCTGCTCCTCATCATTGCAATTTTGTTGGTTCCTTTGAAAAGAACATTTTCTTGAGGTCTAAGGCAGACTTAATTTAAAACATTGATCTCATCACACTTTTTTAGCTTCTGGTTAAAAATAGAACATCTCTTATAATTCCCAAGGAAAATAAGTTCTGTCAAATCTCATTGCTAATTCATAAAGGGCATTTGACTGTTCAAATGGAAGAGTGTGGGCATCCAATGGATCTTTCCAAAGTTGTTGTTTCTTTTATTTATTTATTTATTCTACTTAGGTATACATGATAGCAGAATGTATTTTGATTCACTGTACACAGATGGAGCACAACGTGTCATTTCAAAGTTGTTGTTTCTTAAAGGAGTTGAATACACATGTTTGTCAATGGAGTGGACTTGAACCAGTTAAACCTAATCCAATGCAGATAAATTTGATTTTGCATGAATTAGAGCAGCATTTGCAAAAAAAGCTCTTGACAGAATGTTCCATTTGTATCCAGTGTCAGCCTGTTTTGCTTTTCTCTTAAAGTTAGGAAGAAAAGAGTTTAAATCACACATTGTAGGCAAATGTTATGTGCTTTAATGTGAAGGGAGCATAAGTTGTTATTATGATAATGTTAATAACGCTCTTCATGTATTACATTTTGGTTGACATTTAATCCTAATTGAGAAAAACCAAAATTAATCTTTGTAAGAAACAAGACCAGAGTGGCTAATCAGGTTTGGAAGTGGGACTAATGGTACTATAATCAGATTGATGAGCTGTTAAATATCTGATGTGAAAACCATGTCGTGAAATGACAAGAAAGAGTCTGTGCAGAAGTCCACTTGAATTTGCCCCTTGTCTTTTATTTCGCAGTTTGTTCAAAAGACTTATTACCTCAGCTTCAAAGCACAGATCTAAGATATTTACTAGCTGGTAACTTTTATTTTTTAATCAGCTCAGCTTTCCCTAGACAGACACAAAAGGAGAGGGGGAAAAGAATCATTCTTTGCTGTCTATCCACCCAGGGTAAGATGTTACTGGTTTTATTTAGGTGAAAGGATGGTCACCCATGACAATGATGTCATGTTGGATACTGAACACGCTGGTGACTCTGCTATTTTATAGCTAATTCTGGAGTCTGTTTATGGTGGGATTGTTTCAGGTATGGGATGTGGCATACAGAGAGAGCAGCAATGGGACTAGAAACTTGGCAGAATGGGACAGGGTTGAGCAAAAGCTTTTCACAAAAATCAAATTCTAATAGATGGCTAGATGAAGAAACTGTGGTATATACACAGAATGGACTATTACTCAGCATTAAAAGAGAATAAAATTATGGCATTTGCAGATAAATGGATGGAGTTGGAGAACACCATGCTAAGTGAAATAAGCCAATTCCAAAAAACCAAAGGCTGAGTGTTCTTTCTGATAAGTGGATGCTGATCCATGATATGAGAGGGGACATGGGAAGAATGGAGAAACTTTGGTCAAAGGAGAGGGAAGGAAGGGAATGGGACATGGGGGCAGGAAAGATGGTGTAATGTGATGACTAACAATGCCCTAGGTTTATGTATGACTGCACATATGGTGTAACTCTATATTGTGTACAACCAGAGAAGTGAAAAGTTGTGCTCCACTTGTGTACAATGAATCAAAATGCATTCTGCTGCCATGTAAACCTAATTAGAATAAGTAAAAATAAAAACAATTTAAAAAAAAGGTCAAATTCCTCCCATCATCCTTGGACTGGGAAGGGCTGTGTGCAAGGTCTTATTATCTGGACATTTAGTCCCCAGGATCTGTAAAGATTTCACAGAGGTAACGCAGAATACAAGCAGTAGTTCAAGTTTTCCTTGTATTCCTTCAGAAGCAGAAGTCAGAGGTAGGTGTTCCATGGAAAGACTCCAGGAAATTTTATCAGGGACCATACAGAAAACCCCAAGACCACCCAAACCCAGGACAAAGGATCATCAATGCCATCAAGTTGATGACACTGATGGGATTAATGGCCACATGCTCACTGCTTCTGTCTCTTTTTAAAAAAATTTTTTTCAGTTATTGATGGATCTTTGCTTTATTCATTTACTTGCACACGGTACTGAGAATTGAACCCAGTGCCTCACACATGTGAGGCAAGTGCTCTACCACTGAGCCACAACCCCAGCCCAGTGCTTCTGTCTTTGTTTCAGAACAGGTTGTTGAAGCAGAAGTACTGTAACCTCAGATTCTAGTTTTTAAAAGAATATTGAGGAAGAAAGAATTGAGAAGCCAGACTTTATTAAAATTAAAAATGTCTGCTCTGAGAAAGATATTGTCAGGAGAAAGATACACAAGGCACAGATTAGGAGAAAATGTTTGCTAAACACATGTCTGATAAAGGACTGTTAACCAAAATATATCCCAAATTCTTAAAACTGAACAGTAAGAAAACAAAAACTCAAGGAAAAAATAAGTGGACCTATGACCTTAACAGATGCCTCACCAGAGAAAATATGTATAAATGACAAAAATATTCAACATGTCATTAGGGAACTGAAGATTAAGACAACGTGATGTCATGACACACCTACTAAAATGACCCAGATCTAGAAAGCTAACACCACCAAAAGCTGTCAAGGAGGTGGAGGAGCAGAACTCATATTCATTGATGGTGGGAATGCAAAATGATACCATCACTTTGGAATACAGTTTGGCATTTTACAAAAGTAAACATTGTTTCACTGAATGATCCAGCAATCATTCTCCTTGGTGTTTACCCAAGAAATTGAAAACTTATGCCTATATGAAAACATGCATATAGATATTTTAGCAGCTTTATTCATAATTGACAAAACTTGGACACAGCCCTGATGTCCCTCAGTAGGTGAACTGATAAGTGAACTATGATATGTCCAGAGACTTGAATGTTATTCCATGCTAAAAAGAAAAGAGCTGTCAACTCCTGAAAGACATGGCAGAAGTTTAAAGGCATATTATTAAATCTAAGAAGCTAATCTGAAAAGGTTACAAACTGTATAATTTCAACAATATGACATTCTGGAAAAGGCAAAACTATGCAGACAGTGGAACAACAGCAACAAAAAAATCAGAGGTTTCCAAGGGTTAGGCATGAGGGTTGGGGGGATGAAGAGGCAGAGAACAGGATTTTGAGGGCAATGAGACTATTCTATGCGATACTGCAATGCATGTAATCATACCCTTGTCCAAACAGAATACATACACAACACCAGGAGTGAACCCTAATGTAAGCTATGAACTTTGGTGATGAATTGATATAATAGT
The DNA here is from genome assembly GCA_004024805.1 of Geosciurus inauris. Taxonomy (NCBI): domain Eukaryota; kingdom Metazoa; phylum Chordata; class Mammalia; order Rodentia; family Sciuridae; genus Geosciurus; species Geosciurus inauris. The sequence goes on along the minus strand of PVHX01011379.1, from coordinate 207 downwards.
GATGTGTCCATGCAGGTTCATCAATTGTAACATATAATCATTCTGGCGGGGGATGTTGAAAATGGAGGTAGGTACACATGTGTGAGGGCAGGTTGTATAGGGGATTCCCTCCATCCCTTTCACCTAGTTCCTGGAAATCACTGGTCTTTATAGTTTTGCCTTTTCCAAAATGTCATATTTTCAGATTGGCTTCTTAGATTTAGTAAT
>PVHX01011378.1:0-64551 GCA_004024805.1 Geosciurus inauris | reverse complement strand
TGTTTGAAGTGACTAGAGCTGTCTCCCATCCAAGGAGTGGGTCAAAATCATCTGATGCTCTAGGCATAGTGGCACATGCCTATAATCCCAGAAGCTCAAGAGGCCGAGGCAGGAGGCTCACAAGTTCAAAACCAGCCTCAGCATCTTAGCGAGATCCTGTCTCAAAATATAAAAAAAGGGCTGGGGATGTGGCTCAGAGGTTAAGAGCCCCTGAGTCCAATCCCTGCCCCACCCAATCATCTGATGCAAATCCCATGACCCACTAAAGGTTAACTAGAGATTTGCATCTGCACAGGAATTAGTTGTGCACCCTCCCTACCTACTCCTTTGTGCATTAAAACAAGAATTTCATTTACAAATTTAACCTGAATTGCAACTACCTAGGTTAGAAGCCTCCTGTGTGAAGTGAGTCCCCCACACCCCCAGCTCCAGCCAATTCCCCTCCCTGACACTGTTCACTGCCAAGGGGATCAGGAACCACCTGCCTGATCCAAGGAGATTCTCCAGGGACTGGGAACTTACCCCCCATATTTGGGCCAGAGGATCCACCCGAGACCCACGCAGGTCTGGATGTAGTTAGGCAAGTGATGGGCTTGGCGTGCCCCTCCGCAGTGGCATGTGCTGGCGGTAGGGGTAACCCGCGACCTGGCTCTAGTTGGGGTAGGAGGCAGCCCTGCACTGCTGGAGGCTTTGACTTGGACACTTCCACAGATCCACATTTAGGACAACACCTGCGTAGATAACCGATAAGTACTTGTTTTGAAATGAGCGAGCCAGCCAGGAGGTACTCCGGGAAGACTTCCTAGACAGTGATTGCGTGAAGGCTCATACTGCCCTTTTCTCTAATAGCTAGGATCTTCTTTTTCTGGAATTCTATTTCAAGTCTTTGCTGAAAGCTCACCTACCCCTACAGGAAGGCAAGCCTCCTTGATGGTCCAGGTTAAGGTTACTGTCTTCCTGCACCCAATCTCCTGACCACCTGCTTCTTCCTCTGACCAGAGCACTGAGCCTTCTCTAACCCTTATTTGTGTGTTCATCCTGTGCCAGCCTTACCTGTTCCAATGGGTGATCTGTAGGGCCAGAGAGCAATGAAATTTCCTTCATTTGGATTTCCAGTGACTAGACTGGTCCTTGTTAACAGTTCTTTTTTTTTTTTTTGGTACTGGAGATTGAACTCAGGGGTACTCGACCACTGAGCCACATCCCCAGCCCGATTTTGTGGTTTAATGTAGAGACAGTGTCTCACTGACTTGCTTAGCGCCTCGCCATTGCTGAGGCTGGCTTTGAACTCGCGATTCTCCTGTCTCAGCCTCCCTAAGTGCTGGGATTACAGGCTTGAGCCACCACGCCTGGCTCCTTGTTAACAGTTCTGAATGAACAAAGGGAGTAAGGGCTCTGTAAAGCACTTCACCTCCTCCCCACCCCTGTGCAAACAATTCAGGGAACCGGACAATACTAGAAGGGCAATTGGGGTCCTTTAGGTAGTGTCCCTTTGGTAGAGCTGGGCTCACGTGTCTCTTGGCCAGGTCCAAATGCCTAACGTGGACCTGACAGTAGCCTCTGAGCATGCTCTCTTGGTTACGTGACCCACCAGGGCGGGGACACAGGATTGGCACCCAGCTCCCTCCAGGAGCACTTTCTCTTCCCCACCTCCTCCCTAGCCAGCAGAGGGGAGACTGGCAGGATGTGTAATTTTCAGTTGCTAATTGTGATGCCCTGCAGCTTGCTGAGCTAAAAATAGTCTTGGATTTTTGTTGAGTAGGTTAAAAAATAGAAGCCCCCATGCTGCCTCAGAAAGAAGCCCCCACTGCCAAGCCTGGCAGAGGCAGGGGCTGCCTCAGGCCTCTCCTCCACCTCCTGGCAGAACCCTCATGCAAAATGGGCCCTGAGGGCCATTTTTGTCCCATTTTTCCAAGGAAGCTGGGTAACTTTTCTTGGGGTCACAGATAAGCTTCTGGGAGCCCAGAAGTCCCCGGAATCATGCAGAATGTAGTGGGAATGTGCATTTGTCCATGCATCTTGGCAAAGGTCTCAGCCTTCATCTCATGCTCAGATGGGTCTTGCTCCTGCCAGGAACACTGAGGGGCAATGTTAGGGAGAAGTGACAGTCCAAGAAAACAGGGCTTTGGGGCAGGCAGGCCTAGGCAGACCTGTACATTGCTGCCTGCTTGAGCAGCCTGATGCAAATCTCATGAACTGAGTGTCAGTGTCCTCATCAGAGAAATGGGAATCTCTGGACTGTGGGAGAATGGTGTTTTATGTGAGATGGCTTTTGTAAAGCCCGGCACATGGCTTGACTAACTCCTGATGATGGACATTTAAAGTACAAGTTTAGTTAAACGCTGCTTTGACATTTCTCAAAAAATTTCCCAAACTGGAAGGGGCTTAAAGAATTTTGAATATGTGCTGGGAACATACCCCAGACAGTTCCCCCTTTAGAATTGAACAGAGGAGGCCTGACCCTCTTCCTGTCCAGTTGTATAAGGAACACCCTTCCTAAGGCTGTTGGCCCCAGGTGGATGGGTTTGTTGTGTTTGAGGCTGGCCCATCATCCCCTAGAGCTACTTTCCAACATTTCTCCCTTAGTCCTTCTAGAACAGAATAGGATACTTCATGTAGACATCCAAGGGCTGGGTGTATTAGGAGGTGAATGCTGTTGTCCCCTTCCTTTCCTTTCCTAGGATGTCCCAGGAAAGTGGATTTGGTGTTGGGAGCGGGTAGCTGGGCTTCTGAAGCCTGAAGGACTGAGTGGGAAAGGCTGTGGCTTCTAAAGGATGAGGCCCCTGCCCAGCTTGGCCACCCTTCCTGCCCTCTTCTCCCACACCAATATCTTGCCCAGAGACTAAGGCATCAAGATGGAGGCTCACAGCAGAGAAATGAGGGCATGTCCCTTGGGAGCAGAAGGTGCACTGGGGCACCTTCTGGGAGGGGTGTAGGTGCAGGTGCACAGGACTCCCAGGATAGTTGTGAGGAGAGATGACCCTGTACACGGATGGAGCTGTGATTGGATGCTCCTGTAGAGTCAAGATTATTTATATTCCTTATCCAAGGATATCTGAGTAAATTATTTGCTACAACTTCAGCTGTGGGAGTGAGTCTTTTCTGAGATCACTGAGTAATATTGGGCGTCCCCCACATTCCAGATCTTGTTGGGTTCTCATCCTCGGGCCATTGTTGGTATAGGAGGCAGGAAAAGCACATAGGAGTAGGAAAGGATGTAGCCATGAACCAGGCCTGGACAAGTGCAAGTGTGGACACAAAATTCCAAACACAGTTGGCTCTGTTGCAGGAAGGCCAGCAGCTCTGGCCTAGGCCCTCTGGGTCTCTATTGCAGCGACAGTTTTTGAGACCTAGAGCCTGGGTGGGGTGGGGTGCAGGGTCTCTGAGTTTGTGAGAGGAAGTAAGGACTGTGTCCCAACTCACAAAGGTATATACTCTCTTGGAGCATGTGTCTGGGTCTTGGCCAAAAGCAGATGTTCCTCTACTTGTGCTGCCTCTGGCATGGATCACATGAGAAAGTACTGGAGCAGTGAGTAGCAGTAAAATCTCTGAAGTCCCTTGAAGAGGCTTTTATAAAAGGAAACTCTGTACATACTTCTCTGCAAAATCTTCCCCAAACCCTCCCTTCTCTCTCACCCACAGTGGTTCATGGCACTGGGCCACCCATGATCTCTCCTCTTATTGTCTCAACTTTTGCCAGTTGAAAATTTCTCAGAACCTGGCTCTCTGACACTGTGTTCCTTAGAAGGTGCAAGGGTGCACATGTGTGCACACATGAGTTATAGAGGAGCTGTGAATACTCAGAAGCTAAAGTTTGTGGTTGTGTCTCCTAAAAGGGGTCTTTTGCCTGTGTTGTACTAAGGCAGAGCTCCAGAAGACACCTTACAGGCTGAGCAGAGCCTTGAGAGCAGTATTCACTTTCTGTTCTATAGCACACCTGCATATGAATGTTTGTTCTGGGCCCCTCATGCACCTCATGCTTGCAATCTTCACAGCCACCATGAAGTTCAGGTGCCACCATCAGCCAGTGCTCATGCAGCTGGAGTAATCACCCAGCTGGAGGGAGACCGGCCTGTGTGTGAGGCTTTTTATCCCTTACCCTCTGGTCACCTGGAGCCATCAGCATGTACATATTCTGCACATTGGAGGGGCACAGAAGCAAGAGGATGGTTGCTTCTCCAGTCCCACCTTCCCTGGAGATCAGAGCTGATGTGAAAGCTTTTGTGTGAACACTTCATTGGGAAATATGGGATCTTACTCCCAGGGGAGCAGGAGGCAGGGAAGCAAGCCAATAGATAGCTGGGCAAGGTTCCAACATCAGTCAGTCTCACTAGATGTCTTTGGGGAGCTCTGAGATGCTTTTGTCCATCTGGAGTGAGGAGGGGGCATTTTCCTATAGGTTCCCATGCTCCATAGAGCAAAGTTTGTCCAACTAGATATTAACAGTTTCCAGGTGTTACCTATGCCAGCCCTGACTGATGGGTTGTGCACACACAGGTCCAAATGAGAGACAGTTCAAAGGCCAGTGTGTATGAAGGGGATAAGCAGAGACAGTGGTCTGAAACTAGGCTGACCACATGTACCCTAGGGCCAGAATGAGAGGAAGCCACTCTGAACACAGTTAAGGGAGCCTTCATGGGAGGCATCTGGAAGCCATTTGGCCAGATTTGCCATAACCAAGGGAGCGCTCCTCAGGTCAGGTAGGAGCAGAGGAACAGGAGCAAGGCCAACCCTAGACACTGTGAGGGAATGTCTCAGTCCTGGAACATTGACCAACACAAGATAGAGCATGAAGGCAGGGTCTAGGGAAAGATCTACAACTTGCTTTTGGACATGTGGAATCTGAAATGCCAATGACATGTAGATGCCTGAGCAGGTGGGGTGGCATCCTGTTGGCCTCCCTAGGACCCTTCATGGACCAGCCGTCAACTCTCCTTCTTCCATGGTACCCCAGAGAGCCAGGTAAACCCAGCTATGCAAACTGGTTGTCCACCCAGCTGGTGGGAGGGCCTCTTCCTTTTGTAGCCTGTATCCTGTCCTGTCCAACTGCCCCTCATGCCCACCTGGTGGGAGGGGGCCAGCTTTGAAGGCCTGTCCTCAGGAAGAGAGTGAGTCACTTGCACCCGCCTCCCTGTGAGCACATTTTTTCTGAGTTAATTAGGTCTATAATTAGAAGGTGCTTGCCTTTCTGCCTGAACAGAGGAGGAGGTGCTAGGAGTTGAGAGGAACCCAGCTGGGGGTACTATTTTGCCCCTCACTCCCTATTGCTAGTCTAGGCTGCTGCTTGGTCTAGGCCAGCTGCATCTAACTTGGAGCAGAGGTGAAGGTGGCCTACACCAGCCAGCTGCATCCTCAGCATCCCTTTGCTTGGCCCTTGGGGCTTCCTGAGCTCTCTGCAGTGTCTGCAGCCTGGCAGTGGGTCTGGCTGTAGCCAGGAGCTGCAGAGACAGGAGAGGGCCTGCCTAGGCTTCCTCCTCCCATTTATAACTGGAAATTCTTGGAAAATGCCAGTGCCTGAGTTGCTCCCTAGACCAGTTATGTTAGACCCATTGGGGTGGGAGCTGGGCGAACGGCTTTGAAAAGTCTCCAAGATGTGCAACCACAGCTGAGGGCACCTGGTTTAGCTGGCACAATACACTCAGAGGCTGGAACTCTCAACAGGATAGGTTTGTGGCCTTTTATCCTTCCTGCATGCAAGTCACCTGTGTGTCTCAATTAGATGCAGATTTGACCAGCAGGCTTTGACTGGAATGATTTGTGCATTTTAGCCATGACCAGGTGCTACTGCTGTTTGGTTTTAGAGCATCAGCACAGGGTTGGCTTTCTGAGTCCTGGCACACATGTAGCCCGTGAGGGATGCTGAGCAATCTCACAGGTGGGAGTCAGCTACCAGGGAGGTGATAACCAGCCAGTGTGGGCACCTTCCACTGAGGGTTCATTTGATCCTCTCAGCAAATCTGTGCAGTAGTTAGTGCTCTCTCCATCCACTCCCTCCACCCATTAAGGTTCTCTCATTTCTAGGATGTTCCTTTCTTATTCCCAGGAGCTGCATGGCCAACACCATTTTACATCCATTACCTTCCCCTAGGATGCCTGGATCACAGGCTCTCTGTATTTCCTCCTGGCATTTCCTCCACAATTTCCCTTCTCCCCCTGCTTGTAACCTTAGGAGGTAGGCTTTGTGTCCAGGCCCCAGGAGAAGGCCCCATGCGCACAGAGCAAGTGCTGAAGAAACATTTGTCAGGCATGCAGTGGCTGAGTCACCACTTGGGTGGTACTGCTGGGGCACTTGCCACATACCCTGAGTACATGAAATCTGCCTAATGACCTTATTCTTCTCTCCTAGGAAACTATGCCCCAGACATCTGTGGTCTTCTCCAGCATCCTTGGGCCCAGCTGTAGTGGACAGGTGCAACCCAGCATGGGGGAGCGGGGAGGTGGTGCCGGCAATGGCTCTGGGGACCTCATCTTCCAAGATGGACGCCTCATTTCTGGGTCCCTGGAGGCTTTGATGGAGCACCTGGTCCCCACAGTGGACTATTACCCTGATGTGAGTACCTGGGGTCTTGGGGAGTTACAAGGAAATGTATCTGGGTTCCAGGAGAGGGTGCTGCTGGGAGGAGAGGGAGGCCCAGACAGTCCCATTTCCTGTGCCTTCTTCACCCTTTGATCTGCACATACCAGCTCATGCCTGGAAGAAGCTGCAGTGACTTCTGCTGCTACTAGGATGGCCTTGAAGGCATAGGAAGCAGAGACACACAAAGGACCCAACCCTAGGGGAGGAAGAGGAGTTTAAGGGCAAGTCCGGAACTCAGGTCCTGGTGAGGGTAGTCCAGCTTACTTCCTGGAAGCCATCTCTGAGCTGAGAAACTTATTTTGTGCATAAATCTCATGATCTAGAACAAAGGGTGACAGTCCCACCCTGAGGTATACAGACCCCAACACAGGGAGCAGGGGGCCCTCAAGGGCAAGTCTATTCTTCATCAACCCAAATTCTCCCTCTTAACCTAAAGATGGTGTCGGACATTCTGGGAATAGAGAAAATGTTCCCTTGTCATGTGTGGCTTCCTTCTGCCTCTGCTGAGTGATGTCTCTTAGCAACAGAGGCTCTGTAAGCCTGCCTACTTCCTTTTGTGAGCTGAGCATCCATCTTCTGGGAGGGCCTGTCCTGGACCCTTCATCCTCTGGAGGGTAGTCATGGCCTCGGCTTTGGCTGTTCAGATGCAGTTTGCAGGAGGTGCAGATAGAATTGCTGGTCTCCAGCTTCTTCCTATTGGCTGTGCTGGAGTTAGCTCAGCTTTCCCACTTGTCCCCACCTGTCAGGCCACCTCCCTCCTTCTGGGGCTCTGGGAATTCTTGCCTTTGCATTGTCCACTCCCCTGTTTTTCTGCCCATCCTATAAACCCTGTCAGGGACAGTGCTGATGGTACAGACATCACTGCTGAGTGCCTGGGGGCAGAACCAGGAGAAACCACAGGCCCTGAAGAAACCCAAGGCAGGATTGTGGCCCTCCAGTGCTAGTCAGCCTGTGGGCAGTGATCCTGTGCCATTACAGGAAGAGATCCCCATCCCATAGGCCTGTGCCAGAGGAGCCATCCAGCTCCTGTCATCCAGTGTCGTTCTCAGAACACTGTGCCCTATGATGATCCTGACTACTTTCCAGGAGAGAACAGAGAGATGACAAGGGCAGGAAGCAGGACAGGATAGTACAGCTGGGCATCAGCTCCTCTGCAGAACTCCTGGGTTCCCCCTTTCCTCACTGCCAGCATGTCATATGTATGGGCCAGACAGGCATGTGCACCCCTGAACACACACACCCCAGTAAGTCTTCACTTTTCCTGGAGATGGCATTGGCTCTTCCCCTATCTGCATTAGCCAAGAGGTGATAGTGTGCCTTTTCTCATGTATCTGAGTTGTCCGCTTATAAGGAGGACCTCAAAGTCCCACCACAGCTAGGACTCTGAGCACCATGCTGCACAGCCTAGCACAGGGCATGGGAAGTGTGTGTGGAGGGGAAGGTAGAGGATCCCCTAGTATTCCAGGGAGGACTTCCAGTAGTCTTGTTCCCCACATGGAAGGCAGCTTGGGGGCCGTGAGGACCCCTCGCCCCTGTGTCCTGCTCTAGGAGACCTGCACTCCCAGGAAGCTTGGCCCTGTTGTCTTCGGGCTGGAGTGAGGAAATATGTCCTTTGGGCTGGGAGTTGGGGTGGATGGACCTGGCCCCCCACTTCCCAGCCTGCAGCAGCCATTTTAGGGCAGAGTGAGGTAGAGTCCCTCCAAGGAGCCCCAAGCAGCCTTCCTGACCCACAGGTCCACCCTATCTGTAGGCAGGGTCCAGTATAAAGATTCCACAGGCACTTTCCCTGCAGACAGAAGGCCTGAGAACTCTTGGCCACAGACTCCCCCTCAACTTTAGTCCAATCCTCAAGGATCCTGGTGACAAGGGCACATGGATGTGGGATTAGACGGGCCCTGGGATGGCAGTTGGGGTTGACCCACAGCTGGTCACAAGACCCTTAGCTTTTCAGGCCCTGCCCTCTAAGGCCTTGCCCCTGCTGACGAGGCCATGTCCTACCCAGCCCATCAGCTCCACTTACCTCCACGGTCCACATCCCCACTGGTCAGGCCCCATCCTTTCCCTCTGACTTCTCTGCCACCACTCCCCATCAGGCCACTCTGCTGCCAACGCAGCCCTGCCTCGTCCATCAAACCATCTCTCCCAGGTGTTCCCCACTGACCTTGGGCAAAGCAAGAGGCCTGGACCCTGTTTCATGGAGCATCTTGGGCTGGGTAACAGGTCCACAGAGTCCCCCCATCATCCAAGGCTGGGATTAGCTCCCATTGTAGAGTGAGACAGAGCGTGCTGGAAAATTCGAGCTGAGCCATTTCTCCAAGGTGGGTGAGATTGCAGTAGCAATATAAGAGAAGCAAGGCGTGCCAGGCAAAGGAAACTGTGCAGGTGAAGGCAAAGAAGCCTCACAGGCAGAGCTGAGCCTGGAAGGGACCCAGCCAGGAGGAGCGTGGTATGAGCCTACTTGGGGGGCTGCCGTTGCCAGGCCCGACCAGCACTTTGCCTGTCTCCTTTCTCCAGAGGACATACATCTTCACATTCCTCCTGAGCTCCCGGGTCTTTATGCCCCCTCATGACCTGCTGGCCCGCGTGGGACAGATATGCTTGGAGCAAAGGCAGCAGCTGGAGGCTGGGCCCGAGAAGGTATGAGTGTGAGGGAAGCTGGTGCTGTGTCTCCTGGGGTCTGGCTCCTCGTGGTCTGGAGGAGGATGACAGAACTGAGAACTCTTCCAAGGATGTTCCAAGTTCCCACTGTTGATACTTGTACCCCGTCCCAGGAAAGGGTCCCACAGACAGTCCTGCCAGCCCTCCAGACCAGTGCCAGTCTCCCTGATACGGAAGGTTCTGTTATAGGCAGCAGGGCCCGGGTCGTTGCCACATCAGTGGGGGTCAGGTGGCAGTGTCCTCAGCCTCTCACTGCTCATAGTATTTTCAGTGGCCCAAATAGGGGCCACAACCTTTTCTGGATTGAGCCAGGTTTCAGGAAGCCATAGCTTGCCCCTGAGCCCCTGAGAGGCAGGCATTTGGGCATGACTTTCAGAAGCTCAGGGTCCGGTGTGGAGAAAGGGATGGTGGTCCTGTTGTCCAGGAGCTGGCAAAACAGCAGAGTGTGGCCTACCTTGCCCTTCACCTCCCTGCTTCCTGTGGCCAGACCTTCTGTCACTGGAGGTTTGTAGAAGCAGCCCATGAATGCCAGGTGCCCTCCTCATAGTCTTCTCAGAGTAGCTGGCACCAGGTGGTCCAGTCCAGAGTACCTTCTAGCCATGACATCCAGAAGGGGCAGTTTCCAAGCAGATGCAGGGCTGGAGGCTGGGTTATGTGAGAGCCTGGCCCCCCCTAGCATTAGGGGCCATGAAGGTAGTTGGGGCTCATGCTGTGGCTGTAACAGTTGGGTTGGGACAGTGCAGTGGGGAGCTGATCAGGGTCTGGGAGGAGCCGTGGTGGGTGCAGGAGTGGTTCTGGTCTCTCTGGGCATTCTGGTGGGTCAGTGGGGATTTGGTAACCAAGCATCCTGCATTGCTTCCTCTTTGCTCCATGGGGCCAGAGGCCATGCAAGCATCCTCTGAACAGGATGGGCAGCCTCACACCTACCCTCCTTCCCTCAGCCTATGCCAGGGTGAAGGGCACCTGACCCCAGTTTGCATGTGCAAGTTAACACAGGTGACAAGGGATACCCCTGCCTTTCTTGACAAGGAGTAGCACTTTACTTATTCCTCAGGCCCACACGCTGCCCCATAGCACTTGCAAAATTATCTTTAACAGAGAGGAGGATGTTAGATGAGAGCTCATTTAACATTATGATTTTGTTTGGTTTTCATTGTATGCTTTTTATGGGTAACATTTAAGTATAGCAAGTAAAACTAATTTTCTCTGTTATAGCACCGATGGGTGGGTTTTGGAAATTAATTTGTTTAAGCGACAAAGAAAGTCTACTTAAGGGAAGTAGGAAACAAACTGGAGTTCTGGTATGGCAAAAACCACAGGTGGCAAGTGTGGCTGGGGAGACATGCCCAGCACAGGCCCTGGGGGTGGGCATGCAGGTCCTGAGTGAGAGGGAAGCTGTGCTACGTGCCATCTTGCAGTCCAGGGGGTTTCACACTGATCCCTGCTGCCCTAGGCCAAGCTAAAGTCCTTTTCCGCCAAGATTGTGCAGCTCCTGAAGGAGTGGACAGAGGCCTTCCCCTATGACTTCCAGGATGAGAAGGCCATGGCGGAGCTGAAGGCCATTGCTCACCGTGTCACCCAGTGCGATGAGGTGAGGCGGCCCTGGTCAAAAAGTGTGGGGGTTTGCCTTTAGGAAGGTGGGGTAGAGACACAGGCTAGTATTGATCCCCTTCCCTATTACTCCCTGAAGAGGCTTGCAAGGTGGCTCCACTGAATCTTGTCACATCCCCAGATGCAGCTCAGCTGACTAGCATTGGGTCAGCCTTGCCTACAATACTGCATACAAGATTGTTACTATGACCTTCTTCTCGCCCTTGGCACTCTTGTTCCTGGGGTGGGGACCTGTTGAAGGGTATGAGTCTGTATGCTTTTTCCAGCTCCTAGCTCACTCTTGGCCTTTGCTGGAGACAGGAAACCTGAGGAGCTGAGAGTTTCTCTCCATGCTGAAGAATTTCTTTGTGGTCAGTAGGTCCTATTCCACAGGAGGCGCAGGAAGCCCAGGGAGAGCTGTGGGAGGGGCTGGAGACCCAGGCTGCCCCTACCCAGGGTAGCAGCCCTTCTTGATGCCTTGACTTATGCTGTGGGCTCCTCCTGCTGCTGGGAGGCAGTGACAAGCAGCTCAGCCGGCCACCTCTGGGAAAGCCACACTTTTCAGACCCAGAAGACCGGTTCTGGCTCTGCCCTCAGCCCTTCTGCCAGCAGGATAGTTCACGTAGCCCACACTGCTCACCACTCTCTCACCAACAGCCCAGAGGCGCGTAGCAGCTTTGGTAGGGCATGTGGGCTCAAAGCCACCATGTCTCTGGCGATGAGATGGGTCTGTCCATGGTGGAATGGCCTTACCACCAGCCCACGCCAGCACCTTCACTACTCTCTGACACTCACAGGAGAACGGCACAGTAAAGAAGGCCATCACCCAGATGATACAGAGCTTGCTGCTGTCCCTGGCCACCCGGAGCCAGCTCCAGGAGTTGCGGGAGAAGCTCCGGCCACCAGCTGTGGACAAAGGGCCCGTCCTCAAGGCCAAGCCACCGGCAGCTCAGAAGGATATCCTGGGTGTTTGCTGTGACCCCCTGGTGCTGGCCCAGCAGCTGACCCACATCGAGCTGGTCAGTGCTGCCAAATGCTCCGCATGGAGTAGGGTGGGGTCAAGGCCACATTCACTGCTGCTTGGACAGGGCTGCTGGACCCCAGCATCCCTCTCAATATAGTGCTGCTGAGATCCCTGCCAGTAAGACTGGGCTGTCACAGGGAAGCTGGCTTTCCAACCCTGGCCTTTGTGCCTTAGGCTGGCTGTATCTCCAGCTGGTATTAGGTCTAAAGGAGCATGGCGACCCGGTGTGAGTAGGAGTGGTTGGGACTGCATTGTCCAAGCCCCAAGATGGAGCATTGGCCTGGGAGGAGAAGGGCCTATGACCTGGGCAGGCCTCCACTACCTCCAAGGCCTCAGTCAGAACCCCTGTAGTTTTTTTTCCTCCTCCAGGGGAGGCTGGTTATCCTCCCTTTGTTGTCTCTCCCCGATAGGAGAGGGTCAACAGCATTCACCCTGAGGACCTGATGCAGATCATCAGTCACATGGACTCCTTGGACAACCACAGGGTAAGTGGGTTGAGGCCCAAGGTTCACTCTGGGACCTCCAGTGAGTACCACTATCTTAGAGCCTACACCCTTATGTGGGGTCTGTGCAAACTTCATTCAACATGACCTCTGGAGTGTTAGATCATGAAACTTGATGGCTTTCCTAGTACCTGTTTAGGGGGTTCAGCAATAGCCCCACAGAATGATGCATGCTGGTAGGGACACAGGCTCTGCTTGGTGTGGGGAAGCAAGCATGACCTACCAGCTTAGCTGAGCACTGGGCAGCCAAAGAGAAGGCAGGTGGGGACTGACTTGCCCAACCAAGGTCCTCTGGGATCCCTGTGACTTGCTTTGTACCCCTCAGTGCCGAGGGGACATGACCAAGACCTACAGCCTGGAGGCCTATGACAACTGGTTCAACTGCCTGAGCATGCTGGTGGCTACTGAGGTGTGCCGGGTAAGCACGCGCCTCAGCAGATGTGGGTGGGGTGGCCGTCCCCTCTCGGGTGAGGCTGTGACTCCTGCCCCGCCTGCCTCAAGTTATATGGAATTTTCTTTTTTTTGCCACACTTTAAAAATCAGTACATCGTAATTGTGTGTATTGATGGGATTTGTTGTTATGTATTCATACATACACACGATGTAACAATATAATTTGGCCATTATCATTCCCCAGTATTTCCCCTTTAGATGAGGGAACTTTCAAAGTAAGCATATGAAGTGTCCATTGCCAGGGCCTTGGGAGTGTCCCCACCCTGATGTCTCCACATCTCTGATGCCATTCCTTAAATGACAACAGAGATCTCATATGTGGAGTGCGCCCCTTGTGCCCAGCACCATTCTGCCAGCCTTGCTTTGCTGGTCCTCACAGCCCCTCTAGGCAAATGGCTGTATCCCTTTTGTGGCTGAGGAGATAGAGCAGGGGTTGGACATGTGTCTGGGTCTCACAGATACAGGCTTGGATCTCCCAGACCTGGACATTAAGTCCCAGGGAATTTCTGGACCCTCTGTGCAGTGGTCCCGGCACCTGTGGCTTGTTAGTGGCTCCATGCTGAGGCCATTCTGTTGCCTTCCAGGTGGTTAAGAAGAAGCACCGGACCCGCATGCTGGAGTTTTTCATTGATGTGGCCCGAGAGTGCTTCAACATTGGAAACTTCAACTCCATGATGGCCATCATTTGTGAGTGTCTGGCACAGGTTGGGGGCAGCCCACGCCACCTGCCTCCTCATGCCCTGACCCCTGCCCACTGTCCCTGCAGCTGGCATGAACCTCAGTCCAGTGGCTCGGCTGAAGAAAACATGGTCCAAAGTCAAGACGGCCAAGTTTGACGTCTTGGAGGTAGGTGCCCAAGCTCATGGCACAGCCTAGTGCCCCGCCTTTGTCCTGTGTTGACAGCAGGGGTGAGATCTTTCTTTTTATTCAGACATGCATGGAGCTGGCCTGGTATTGGTTCTTAAGCTGTCCTTGGCCCTTGCTGCATTGGGCAGAACTAGCATTGCCTAAAGCAAGTTAGAGAGTGGAAAGTTTGACAAAAGTGATGACATCCACTGAGCAGTCTCACTGGCCTTTTCCTTGGGAAGCTTCCCTTGGTTCTGGATCATCTGGGTTGCCCAGAGGCTGGCAGACCATTTAGTTCATCTTCAGTCCTACCCAGATATATTCTATCACCACCTCCCCACCTCCAGCAAAACACTTGTCCTGTGGAGCTAGTCAGTTCTTGGAGATGTCAGTATATAGAGAAGAGCAAAGCAAGGTTTTAAAGGAAGGAGGATGAGACCTGGGCATAGCAGGGTGGGGCTGTGACACTTCTTAACAGTTTTCCATAGTCTCCAGTGTTCAGCAGGCACCTTTGGGCTTCACCCACTCTGTGCTCACTCCTGGGCTCCTCTGGGGACAGTACCTTCTCCTCTTGCTGTCTTGTGCTCTGTAGAGGGACATGCTGAATGGGTCTGAGTTCACCTAGTTGTTGCTATGCCCACAGCACCACATGGACCCATCCAGCAACTTCTGTAACTACCGCACTGCCCTGCAGGGGGCCACGCAGAGGTCCCAGATGGCCAACAGCAGCCGTGAGAAGATTGTCATCCCTGTGTTCAACCTCTTTGTTAAGGACATTTATTTCCTGCACAAAATCCACACCAACCATCTACCCAATGGGCACATTAACTTTAAGGTGAGCGAGTCCCTGTGGTTACCACACAAATGGGGCAGGTGGAGACTATGTGTCCTCACAGATGTGGCAGTGGCTTTGTGGCAGTATTTGAAGGTTTCCCAAGCTCTGCCTGAGGTTTGGAAGGGCCTTCAGGACTGAAACCTCAGGGTTACTATTTGGTGATGAGGCGTAAGACTCAAGGAGTGGACTGTGTCCTTCTTGAGGGAGGACCTATCTGATCACAGAGCTTGTTGACACAGGGAATCTATATTTACTCAGGATCCTAGTTTCACCACTGAACCCACCCAGAGACAGAGAAGAGGCCACTTCTGGGGAATTTGGGGTCAGGAGGGTTTTATGCAAGAAGGAATTTGAACACAGATGAGATAGCAGTAGAAAAGTGCACCTGACCAAGGAAAGGAGGGAAGGACAGAGGCATCTGGGGAGGTATAGGGGGCACTGGGCTCATGTAGGTAAGGGGTGGGTGGGCACTGTGGATTCCTATACAGGTCCTAGCAAGTAAGATCATGGTATGTCCTGGTTGGTACTTCTGTGTTGGCTGTGCCCAGGATGCTGCCTTAGGCTGGAGTCATAGATGGAGCAGTATCGGGGTTCCTGTAAGGGGAGACACAGACCCTGCTACAGTCTGATGGCTCAGGCAGAGGTCATGACAGAGTGTCCTCAGGGAACACCTGCTGGCTCTGAGGTGGCATGAGAAACCATGGCCCTGGGGTCAACCATACAGGACCACTGTCTCCATCTCAATGGCAATAATAACTGGAGTAGCAGAGACCAGAAACCACACCCCCTACCTCTCATGTGGGTTTTAAGCTTAGAGTGACAGATGAACATCTTGTTGGTTTTCTGCCCCTTCAGAAATTCTGGGAGATCTCCAGACAGATCCATGAGTTCATGACATGGACACAGGTAGAGTGTCCCTTTGAGAAGGACAAGAAGATTCAGAGTTACCTGCTTACAGCACCCATCTACAGCGAGGAAGGTAAGGACCCCTTCCTGGCAGTATGCTTCCCTCACCAGCTGTGCAATTGCCCTAACTCCCCACTTAGGCCCCTTGTCCTCTTGGGATTGCCCTGAGAGGTAAGAGTGATCATTACCCAGAATCACATAGGGGCTACTCAGCTTGAGTGTGCATAAGGGTGGGTCATGGGCAGATGACAAATGAAGGACAGGATGCTACTCAAGAGAACCAAAACAAGGAAGCACCTGAGTTCCCTGACAAGAACTCTAGGAATCCCTTGCAGCAGACACCTGCATTTTACCCAGCCGGAGGTGATGGTCCTTTGTCCTGGGACTAACTGTCCCTGGAAGGGATAATTGGGTGTGGTAGGCAGACACCCAAGGAGATGTGGGTTCTGAGGGCTTTCCCATCCTCAGCTCTCTTCATCGCCTCCTTTGAAAGTGAAGGTCCTGAGAACCATATGGAAAAGGACAGCTGGAAGGCCCTCAGGTAGGATACACCAGGGACCCAGGAGCCCACACGAAAGGGAGAGGACTGGGAGTGAACATGATAATCTGCCTTTCTGAAAGGGGGCCTGGGGCAGTGGGAGGCTGAGGACTGGGTCTGGATTTGGGTCCTTCCCTCACAAGCAAGAACCTACTATTTCTGTCTGCTCAGGGGCCTGATTGTTGTCCTATCCTTTGCCCACCTTTAGGACCACTCTCCTTAACAGAGCCTGAGGGTGCGGATGCAGCCTGCACATAACTGGATGAAGCACATGCACAAACCAAGTTTGAATTTTGATTGATATGGGTTGAGATGAGGAGGCCTCACTGGTTGGGGTCCATTTTGTATATAACTTTTATGAAAAAGAAAATGGTAATTATTTCATGCATCAACCTTTGGCACTTACAAAGTTTTTTTGTTTATTTTAAATAACAGGGCAGGGCCCTGCTTTGGGGAGGGGTGGGGAAAGAGTATCATGGGAGATGGCATCCATGATAACATCTTATTCTAATGAAATGTAGATTTTTATTTTCTACTTTTGATTATTAACATCTTATGAAAAAATATTTTAAAAAACCCAACCAAAATCAACATGAGCCCTGCCTGCTTGAACGCCTTTCCAGACAGTGTCTCTGATGTCGGGGTTAGTGCCTTAGAGGGTACTGGGGGTTCGGTCTTCCTGCTCCGTTGTTCGAGCCCGCAGTGAGCTCTGCCCTGGGCCGCAAGGCACCCGCCCTCAGCAGCCTAGGCCATGAGGTTCCAGGGGGAAGGGCTGGGGCGCCTGAGAGTTCTCGTGCATACTTCTGGAAGTGAACCTTTGAGTGCGGGCTCTCCAAAGTTTACATTTTCATTTTCCTTTATCAGGGATTTATGGGGTCGGGAGGGGCAGGGGGATACCTGGCAGCATATTTTTTGCGAGAATATGTCTGGCAAATTGTTCTTCGATTGTGTTTTAGACAAGAGAAAATCTAAATTAATAAAGGGGAGGGAGCCATAGTGTTACAGTTTTCATGGCTGTAACTGAAAGACACACTGAACTATAATCAAGAGAACATCAACTAGACTTGGGATGGTGACATTTAAAGCTGTTCTTGAAACCCACGCACAAAAGGAAGAGAAAGAAGCAAAGTCAGTGTGCTAGGGGACTTACCCTCCTCCTCCCTCTGGTGGGAGGCACTCTCACTGGAATCTGAAAATCAGAAAATTAGCCAGGCTGAAACTGCTGGAGCCCTTTCAAATGGAACTGCCCAACACTGGGAGGTATTTTTCTATACCCAAACCAGAAGAGAACACTCCATTTTTCATGTCTGACTTCCTGGCGTGAACCCTGGGCCTTACTGACCGTGGGACTGGACGGCTCTCTCCCTCAGAAAGCCAGAGGCGGTCCATCCACACTGACTGTCTCCCTTGCAGGAGCATCTCACCCTTGTCCCTCTCCACTTGCCTGGCTTTGGCAGGAGCCACGAGTCAGGAAGCGAAGGCAGGGACCGGTTAAGGTCCCAATTCCCAGAGCTCAGAGGGAGAGCCTGGGCCAGGCCTCTCATGGGCCAGGCCTCTGGAAGGAGGCAAAGTGGCTGCTGCCCTCAGCCCAGGTGGAGCTGAATAGTTACACTGTATTGTCACAGTGTGTTTGCACTTTTCAGACATTCTAGCTAGTCCAGATTGTATATTGATAGTACATATTGCTTTGTTTATGTATTTGAGATAAAGAAAGGCTGAAACTTGAGAATATATATTTGGAATACAATGTTAGAACATTTTCTGTATGTGTGTTAAAGAGCCTTCATGTCAATGTGTGCTTCACGGGTCACCGGTTCTACTTGAAACAGTGTCTATGTTTGCTATTTTATTTTCCCAATTTGATACATACCCTCAATTTGATGTTTTGGTATTTGGAGCTGATCTCTGAGTATAAAGCTGTACCATAGCACAGGATGTCAGTTTTGGTGTGACTGGATGTACTTGCATCAATAAAAGAACATGTTGCTCCCCACGTTTGTGTGTGCCATGTGGTATGTCATTACAGGTGCCAGCAGCCCAGGCTAGGGAGGAAAAGGAAGAGGACACACCAGGCATCCAAGGGGGGATGTGGCAGGGAGCGTTCATCTGCAGTTGGGCAACATATTCTGACAAAGGGCTTTTCCAACGTGCAGTGTGAGAGTAGAACAGGCTGCACAGTGTTCTAGTCCTGCTTTCCTCAAAGCTGGCCCCAAAGGATGTCACTAGCTGCTTTAGTGCATGGTCAGGTAAGTTGAGGACACCGAGTGAAAAAAGACTGCAAAGGCTCCTTCACCACAGGAGACTTCATAGTCAGAACCTTTGTGAATGGGGGCTCTGTGGGTCTTCTGTACCCAGGGAGGAGGCATGTGCTGGATACAGGTCTAGATGGGGCTTGTCCTTGAAATGAGTTGCACTCAAGGACATTCAAGCAGAGTTTACCGAGGGGCACATACAACTTGGGGAAACTAAAGGAACTGAGGCACCAAAAATGGGAATAGAGTTCCCCTTCTCTTGCAGCCTGCCTATTCCCTGCTGTAGACAAGGTCCTCACTATAGTCTAAGCTGGATGAGGTACTCACTATAGTCTATCCCTGTGCCTTCACAGTAAATTCCACTCATTTCTAGTTTGTTCAGTATTTAACATTCCCACAAGACAAGCACAGCCCAACAGAAAGCTTCCTGTAGTGACAGAATGTTTTATAACGGCACTATCCAATATAATGGCCACTAACCACATGTGGGTACTAAGTATTGAAATGTGGCCAGTGTGCTCAAGGAACTGAATGTCTAATTAAGTTTAAATAGCTGATAGCCACTGTGTAGGGCCAAGGCTGGATGTGAGGCATGTCTGCTGCTGTCCTCCCAGCACTTGGTACACAACACTAACAGGTGCTCAGGTGTTTGTAGAGTACATGAGGGTAATGTGAAGATACCTGAGCTTTGGGAAAATGACAATATGTTTTAGATCTTTAAATCCATTGGCATTCTTCATTTCCTGGTAAAATTATTTTTGGGTTTCACTTGCCTCAACCAAAGAAGGGGCAGCACATAATTATGTCTGTATATTGGACATGAGCTTGTATGGCCAACAATGACACCATCTTTTGTCCATTGGTGGCTTCTCCAGGGTGGTGGCTCTTAAGTGTGGGTGCCAGGCCAGCAGTAGCAGCAGTGTCCTGGGAAACAAAATGTGCATTCTGAGGCCCCACTCCAGATCTGCTAAATTGTAAAGCCAGGGGAGGCCTGGCAGAGCCTGCATGTTGGAGAAGATCTGTGCAGGTAGGTAAGGGGTTGTGGGTGGGTTCCTGCATACCCTTACAGCCCACCTCTCCCAGGCGCCCTCTGCTCACGCATGGAACTTTCGTATGCCTACCAATACATCATCCTCCTGTAGCCCGCTCCCAATACCTCATCCTCCTGTAGCCCGCTCCCATGCTTGCAGAGATAGGAGGCTACGGTTCAGTCTGCATGAGTCCCCTGCAATTGTGACTAGGCTCCTTGGGCTGCCTCCATTTCCTCGTCACACTGTCTGTGGGCTGCCAGTGTCCATCTCATGCATTAGTCCTGGTTCTTCTGTGCAGGGGCCGTTTTCTCTGTAGCTGTGTCCAGTGAGCGGTAAGTACATGGTTCCTCACAATACCTATGATATCCAAATGTTACCTCTCACCTCACAAAGTTGCACAAACAGATCTATGTTAGAGCTCCAGATGTGTCAGGAAGAGGAGCTAAGGATCTACTAAGATCCTGTTGAGACCTCTGTGACAGATTACTTGTGACATACACCTGTATGTCATGTTCCTTAGGGGAGGCCAAAAAGGGCAACAGAGTGAGAAGTGGAGTTAAACGACTGGATTTGCATTTTGGTCTTCAGTTCAACAAGTTATCTGGCTCTTTAGATCTCCATTTTCTTAGGATTAAAGTGGGAATCACCCTAGTAGGTTCAAGACCCTGAGTTCAATCTCTAGCAAGAGGGTGGGGAAATCAGGATCACTTCTTTCAGGGTGTGGAACAGTAGATGGCATAGGGCATAGGTGGCACCCCATGATTCTGAGCAGCTCTTCCGCACAGAGCAGCAGTTCTTGGGAAACAAGAGGCAAGGCTTGTGATCGGCACCCTCCTCACAGGAACATTTGAAGTTTTATCAATGCCAAAATACACTATCACCACTATAGAGCCACTCACTTGTTAAATTCAACCAGTACACAAACTTATATGAGGAATAAAGGTTTCTGCAAATTTGGGATTTAAAACTTTTTCTAAACACAAAATCTATAAGCCACATTCAGATCAGTTTAGATCATGTTAACATAATTTGTATCTTTATTCTTCCCAAAGAAATCCCAGTACTGTGAGGAGGGTGAGGGACTGCCAAAACACTGCAAATATCTACCCCAACATAACCAGGACACACAAGATGGAACTTTAGCACCAGTGTTGAGTAAACAATATTGTGAAGTATATAAGAAAGCAAATTGGGGCTGGGGCTATAGCTCAGCGGTTGAGCGCTTGCCTCGCATACGTGAGGCGCTGGGTTCGATCCTCAGCACCACATAAAATAAATAAAGATATTGTGTTCATCTACAACTAAAACCAAAAATATTAAAAAAAAAGAAAGCAAATTATGCACCTGTCTATTTCTGATATTGTGAAAGACTAAGTAATTGCCTGCTGAAAACAACCCATAAAGTTGTATAAAATGCACAAACCTAAGTGAATGTAGGAACTCAGAGAAGTCAGAGAAGAGCTGAGTCCAGCTTTTGTGATGAGCATCCATTTTTTTAAGTCCACAGGGGGATGCAGAAGGTGATCCAGGGCCTGCTCAAGAAGAAAGATCAAAGAGGAAACCCCACCTGCTAAAGCTGGCATCCCAGAGAACCACCCCTCAGTGTAACAGTGAACTTGAAATAAAATGCTCTACCCAAAGCCCAACCAAGGGGGTTAAGAAAAAGTATCTGTTCTGAAACAAATTGAACGGAGTCAGGGAAATTCACCATTTGTAATCACAAGTCAGTGAGCTTTACAGTTTTGTAGGGTCATAAAAAAAAACCAAACTCACGTATAGATATATCAGAGTGTTCTAGACAAAAATTAAGAGGAGACTTATAGCCAGTCAGAGAAAAGAAGGCAGATTACTTTCAAAAAAGGGCCCAACTGTAAAGTTAATAATTCACAGCAGAAATAACTAAAGACAGGAGGCATCCATGTGGCTGAAAAGAAAAATAATTGCCCTTATTCTTTAACAAGGAGAGCTGTGGTCTGGTTTCTGCAACTTGTCACAAAATACTCAGGTCAAGTGTAAATGCATTTTATAGAACACCCTCTGGTATGCATTATCCGTCCTCATTAAAAACCTCCCAAAGCCTTCCATTGTGCACTTAGAAAATGTTTCCAAATTCTCTTACCCACAACAATAGCAGCTCAATTCACAATAGCTAAACTGTGGAACCAACCTAGATGCCCTTCAATAGATGAATGGATACAGAAACTGTGGAATATATACACGATGGAATATTACTCAGCATTAAAAGAATAAAATTATGGCATTTGCAGGTAAATGGATGGAGTTGGAGAACATCATGCTAAGTGAAGTAAGCCAATTCCCAAAAACCAAAGGCCAAATGTTCTCTCTGATAAGAGGATGCTGATCCATAATGGGGGAGGGGGGCACAAGAAGAATGGAAAAACTTTGGTCAAAGGGGAGGGAGGGGGGGAGGGGATATGGGGGCAGGAAAGATGGTGGAATGAGATGGATAATAATGCTCTAGGTACATGTATGACTGCATATATGGTGTAACTCTATATTGTATACAACCAGAGAAATGAAAAGCTGTGCTCCATTTGTGTACAATGAATCAAAATGCATTCTGCTGTCATGTAAACCTAATAAATAAGTTTAAAAAAAGAGAAGTCCAACACGGATGAGAAAGGAAAGTTACATGCCATCTTCCTCATGAACATAGATGAAAACATCTGAAAAAATATTATAAATACATCCACATGAAAAGAGAGATGCAAATGAATGTACATGTGTGTATGTATGTCTGAAACCAAATCCAGCAACATAAAAAAAGGCTAAAACATCATGACCAATTGGAGCTTGCCCCAGGAATGCAAGGGCATGTCAGAAAACCTATTAATTTAATTCATCTACTTAACATAGGAGAAAAAGAAGTTGTATGATCATCTGATGTGGTAAAAGTATTTGATAAATGCTTGTAGATTCTAAAAGCTCACCAAGTAATGCTAGAAGAGACTTTCTTAGCCTGATAAAGGGTATTTACATAACAAAACAGAAACAAAAAACCTCCGGTAAATACCTTACTTACAGATGAAACACTGAAAATGTTACCCTGGAAATCATTAATACAAGCAGGGAGCCCACTATTTCCACTTCCATCATCATGGAACAAATCCTAATGAGGACAAGAAAATGAACAAGTCAAAGATCTAAAAACTGGAAATAAAAACCAAACCAAACAAGCTAAAAACTCCCACTCTTAAAGATACATGACATGGTCGCATAACAGGAAAAATCCAGAAAAAAACCTAGAAATATAGTAATAGAATTAAGAGATTTTGGGATGTTTTCTGAATATAAAACTTAACAAAAACCAATGGTTTCTAACCATCAGGTTTAGATTTCTAAACAGACAACAAGAAAAATAAAACAATAAGTGCAATGGTACAAAAAATGCAAAGTACCTAGGGGGAAAACAATACATGTAAGTTCACTGTGTGAAAAATTATAAACTTAACTGGAAGATAATGAAGACATATACAGACAATAAAGAGATATGTCATGTTCAGAGTCTGGAAGATTCCACAACATAATGATCAGTTCTTTTCAATGTGATCCTATAGGCTGAGATTACAATTAAATTCATAAACATTTTTAAGCTTATTCCAATGTTCATATGAATGTACAAAATTTATAAATAGCCATGACTTCTTTTAAGAACAAGATGAGTGGACAGCTCTCCCAAACGTCGACTTGTTTAAAAAGTTACAGTGATTCAGAGCATGTGATAGTGATGTAGTGATGGATAGAAAGTCTGATGGCACAGAAGATAGCCCAGAATTAGACATGTGTATGCATGTCATCTGGTAGATGACAGAGTGGTTTTGCAAATCACTGGATAAAAGTATTTCACTTTGGTAAAAGTATTTCACTTTTTCCAGCATTACCTTATTATATATCCAGACAATGGAATATTTTTGCCAATACAATCCTTATCTCAAAATCTATTTGATTATTGATCAAGAAAAGCAAAGCTACGTATGAGGTATTTAGAAGATAATATATAACAATATCTCTAAGAAATCCTTCCCTAGTATAAGGTCATAAATCAATAATACAAAGTAGAAAGCAACAGCTCACCAAAGATATATAGATGGGAAATAAACATGTGAGAATATGCTTCACATCATAAGTCATTAGGGAAATGCAAATTCGAATGATATATTACTATACATCTACTGGATAATCAAATTATAGAATAGATACCATAAAATACTGCTGAGCATTAAGACCTTTTATTTATCATAGATGGTGGGAATGCATTTTGGAAGACTGGTGGTTTCTCACCTAAAGGAGTTGAAAACTTAGGTACAAACAAAAACCTGTACATGGATGCTTACAGACTAGCATCATCATAATTCCCAAAACTGAGAAACAATGACGATGCCCATCAGCAGGTGAGTGAATAAACTGTGATACATCCAGACAATGAAATATTTTCAGTGCTGAAGAGAAATGAACCATCAAGCCATGAAAAGACACAGAAGAAACTTAAATGGATATTACCATGTGAGAGAAGTCAGTTTATAAAAATGTTACATATTGTACCATTTCAACTATATGACATTCTACTAAAGGCAAAACTCTGTAGACAATAAAAAGATCAGTGGTTGCCAGGAGTTAGAGGGAAGGGATGAATAGGTAGAGCAGTGAGAATTTTTAGTGCAGTGAAACTATTCTGTATACTATAAAGGTGGATACATGTTATTAACATTGACATGTCTAAACTCATAGAATATATAATACCAAGAGTGAACCCTCATGTAAACTATGGTCTTTGGGTCAAAATGAGGTATCAGTGAAGGATCATCAATGGTAACATTTATGGGGGTTGTTAATAGGGAAATCTGTGCATATGTATAAGCACGGGTATAGTAGTCCACCTGATTTGTGGAGGATACATTACAAGACTCCCACTGGATGCCTGAAACTCAGAAAGTACTAAACCCTATATACACTGTATTTTCCTATACATCTATACCTATGATAAAATTTATCAATTAGGAACAGTAAGAAATTAATAACAATAATTAATAATAAAATATAATGATTATTATAATAAAAGTTATATGACCATGGCCCATTTTAGTCAGCTTTTTCATTGCTGTGACCAAAATACCTGGTAAGAACAACTCACAGGAGGAAAAGTTTATTTTGGCTCACAGTATCAGAAGTTCAGTCCATGGTGGACCAACTCCGTTTCTCTGGGTCCAAGATGAGGGAGAACATCATGGCAGATGGGCATGGTGGAAGAGAACTGCTCCATTCGTGGCAACAAGGAAACAGAGGCAGGGTGCTATAGGGAACATGAATCCTTTCAGGGCTCATACCCGGTGACCAACTTTCTCTAGCCATACTCCACCTGCCTGCAGTTAGCACCTATTCAAACTAGAATGGCTCAATTAGGCTATAGCTCTTAAAATTATTTCATCTTCAAATATTCCTGCATTAGCACAGAAGCTTTTGGGGGGGCACTTCATATCATGCTACATTCTGCCCCTGGTCCCCAAAAGCTATTGTCCACCTCACAACACAAAATACAATTCATTTATCTCTAAGAATCCCATAGTCTTAATGGTTCCAACATTGCCCAAAAGTCAAAGTCCAAAGTCTTCCCTCTGAGACCCAAAGCAAACTCTTGGCTGTGAGTCTCTGTAAAAGTCAAAAGCAAGTTACATGTATATAAAATACAGTGGCACAGAGTAAATCTTCCCATTCCAAGTGGAAGGACTAGGGCATAAAAAGAAGAGATGGGGCCAAAGCAAGACCAAAACCAAGTTGGGCAAACAGGTTTTATAATTCCACTGTTACTCCTTTTACATGGCTGTGAGATGTTCTTTCCATAGAGCTTGGGCAACTTTGCCCTTTAACCTTCCTCACTGCAGTGCACATGGGCTTTATTTTAGGCTGGCTGTCTCCACAGTCAGCAACTTTTCTTGTCAGACAGCCCAAGTTACTAGCATCTCTAAATTCTTAAGGTCTCCATTTCAGCTCTGGCTTCATCTTCACAGCATCATGCATCATCCTCTCAGGGGCAGCCTGCAGGATTCCAATCTTGCTAAACTTTGCCTGGCCTCCCAGGCCTTCCTTTGAAATCTCAGTGGGAGCTTTCCTGACCCTTTAACTGAAACATCCTGAATTTCTGCAGAAATAAAACCATGTGGATGATGCCAAGGTCTGCTACCAGTTCATGTAGTAGCTGAGCTCCCTGGGACCACAAGGGAGTTCATGTAGCCTCTGTTTGACTGGCTGAGTATAGTGAAACAACTTCCTAGGCCCTCATGTGCAAACAAAGCACCTCCATGATCTCTTCTCAAAGGAATTTTCCTTTCTACACCCTTGAGCCTGCAATAAAGATGTGGTCTTGCAAAATCTTGAGATGTTCTCAAGCTATCTTTCCTATTGTCTCTGTGAAAAGTATTTAGCATCTCTTTAGGGGCTATAATCTCTTCAATAAGCACACCTCTCTTGGCTTTAGTTTTACAAGCACTTTTCTGGCCAAATTGCAAGCTTTTAGTTCTGTTTTCTGCTCCTAATTCTCACAGTAAACCTGGGTAAAAGCTGCAAGCAATATCCATGCCACTGACCAAACACTGCTGGCTTGACATTTCCTCTGCTAGATTAATTAGTCCATCACTTTTAAATACAGCCTCAAAGTTTCAGGACATGGGCAAACTGTATTGTCTACAAAGAACTTGTCGTTCTTTGATAGAATGTGATGAGTGGCCTCTAGCCCAATTCCCTATAGAATCCTCATTTCCCTCTGAAATCTCATGAGCATAGTTTGTGTTCCTATTGGCATTCTGGCTGTTCCAAGTTTTCTGAGAATCTCCCATTAAGCTCTCCTCACACTAGTCTAAAGTTTTTCCAGATTCATGTCTAAACTTTTCCAAATTCCTCCTGCAAAGCAGCTCTAAAGCCTTCTGAAACAAATAGGTCAGTCACAGCAACAACCCTACTTCCCATACCAATTTCTGTTAGGTTTTTAATGGCTGTGACCAAAATGCCTGACAACTTAGAGAAGAAAGTTTGTTTTGGCTCACAAAATATCAGAGGTTCAGTCCATGGTGGACCAACTCCATTTCTTTGGGCCCAAGGTGAGGCAGAATATCACGGTGAAAAGGCCTGGAGGAAGAGTGATGCTTCATTTATGGTCACCAGGAGGCAGAGAGGATGGGCTTTAGGAGAAATAAATCCTTCTTGGGCCCTTCCCCAGTGAACTACCTCCTCCAGGCATGCCCTACCTGCATAGTTACTATCCAGTCCATTCAAACTAGGATGGCCTGATTAGGTTACAGGTCTCATAATTCAATAATTTTACCCCTGAATATTCCTGCATTAACAAAGAAGCTTTTGGGATACAACTCGTATCCAAACCACACCAGTCCCTCTCTCAGAATATCTTTTTGTATTATATTCACCTTTCTTAAGATGTGAAATGATACAATGCCTATGTGATGAAATAAAATGAGGTGAATAACAGACACTGTGACATAGTGTTAGGCTACTACTGCCTTCTAAGTTCAACATAAGCACTAATACCGTGACAGTGGATCTGATAATTAAGATGGCTACTATATACTGTGGATATGCTGGGCAAAGGGATGATTCATGTCCTAGGCAGGATGGAGTAGGATGGCATGAGGTTTCATCACATTGCTCAGAATAGTGTATAATTTAAAACTTCTGAATTCTCATTTCTGGAATTTTCCATTTAATATTTTTGGATCAGCTGACCACAGGTAACTCAAACTGCAAAAAGTAAAACTGCAGATAAGGTGGGATACTATTGAATATGGAAATGCTCTGTTTTTTCCACTCAGTTTTGCCGTGAACTTAAAACTGCTCTAAAAAATAAACTTGGTTAGAGTAGAAATCATAAAGGAAAAAAGATTAGTCACATTGAAGTTAATTTTTACTCATCAAAAAGTATATCAAGAATGGGAAAAGACAAGCCTCATCCTGGGAGAAGATATTTGCAAATAATTAACCAAGAAAAATCAGTACCTAGAATATGTGAAGAATTTCTATGAACTGGTAAAAATGGGCAAAAACACTGGAATGCAAATTATAATTACAGTTCATGCCTAAAGCTCACTAGATTGGCAAGAATTAATACTGATAAAATTAAGTATTGCCAAGGATGCAAAGTAAATTTACTCAGTGCTGGAAAAGTGGTCCACTTTGGAAAGTAAGTTAAACATGAACCCAACCAATAACTCAGCATTTTTACTCCTAGAGAAATACTAGCTTGCTTGTGAGAAGCATGTACAGTGGTGTTTAGGACATCACTGTTTGTAAGAACAAAAGCAAACAAGCCACACAAAACTATATACAACCACCAGAGAAATGGAAAAATTGAGCTCTGTATATGTACTATGACTTGAAACGCATTTAAATAAAATAATTAAAAAAAAACTATATACAACCCAAATAACTACCGACAATAGAAAAACAACAAAAAATTGGAAAAACCCAAATATTTATCAATAAAAGAATATTAGTGTGCTCATACAATGAAATATTAATGAAAATGAACCAATTTTGAGGTTAATGAGTAAAGCTCAAAAATATATGTATTTATGTATATGTATTTCATACTATTTTATATATTTATATATATGTATTTCATAATACTATTTCATATATTATTATGAAATAATATATACAAAATTAAAAACAGGTAAATTAAACAGAATTCTAGATTGAGATACATACACTGTTGGGAGAACTATGACAAAACAAAAAAAAGTGGAAAATTATCACAAAAATCAGATGGTGACTCTTGTGGAGAGGGTAAGGTTATGTGCTCTAGAAGGGCCACAGGGGCCTGTCATTGGTGATGTCCTGTATCTTCACCCAGGTGGCAGTATATTGGTGTTTGCTTCATTATTTTTTATACACAATTGTTTTTAAAATATTTTCTTTTTTAAAAATTTATTTATTCTAATTAGGTATACAGAAGAATGCATTTTGATTCATTATACACAAATAGAGAACAACTTTTCATTTCTCTGGTTCTACGCAATGTAGAGTAGCACCATATGTGCAGTCATACGTGTACCTAGGGCAATGATGTCCATTGCATTCCACCATCTTTCCTGCTCCCATGTCCCCACCCTTCTTTTCCCTCCCCTTTGACCAAAGTTTTTCCATTCTTCCCATGCCCCCCTCCCCCATTATGGATCAGCATCCACTTAGAGAGAACATTTGGCCTTTGGTTTTTGGGAATTGGCTTACTTCACTTAGCATGATGTTCTCCAACTCCATCCATTTACCTGCAAATGCCATAATTTTATTCTTTTAATGCTGAGTAATATTCCATCGTGTATATATTCCACAGTTTCTGTATCCATTCATCTATTGAAGGGTATCTAGGTTGCTTCCACAGTTCAGCTATTGTGAATTGAGCTGCTATAAACATTGAAGTGGCTGTGTCACTGTAGTATGCTGTTTTTAAGTCCTTTGGGTATAGACCAAGGAGTGGGATAGCTGGGTCAAATGGTGGTTCCATTCCAAGTTTTCTAAGGAATCTCCATATAACTTCCTGAACTGATTGCACCAATTTGCAGTTCCACCAGCAACGTGAGTGTGCTTTTTCCCCACATCCTCGCCAACACTTATTGTTGTTTGTATTCTTTTTTTTTTGGTACTGGAGATTGAACTCAGGGGCACTTGACTGGGCCACATCCCCAGCCTTATTTTGTGTTTTATGTAGAAACAGGGTCTCAATGAGTTGCTTAGCGCCTCACTGTTGCTAAGGCTGGCTTTGAACTTGCGATTTTCCTGTCTCAGCTTCCCTATGTGCTGTGATTACAGTCTTGTGCCACTGTGCCTGGCTTGTTGTTTGTATTCTTGATAACTGCCAATCTGACTGGCGTGAGATGAAATCTTAGAGTAGTTTTGATTTGCATTTCTCTAATTGCTAGAGATACTGAACATTTTTTCATATATTTGTTGATCGATTGTATATCTTCTGAGAAGTGTCTGCTCAGCTCCTTAGCCCATTTATTGATTGGATTCACACAATTGTTTATTATATACTTTTATATATTTGTGACATTTTACACTAGAAATAAATTTTCATTTAACTTTTGGTAATAAAATACTTTATTGGTACCATTTAATGTCAAAACAATAATGTTTCCACTGCTTACTTTCTATCTTTAAATTAAAAGAGAGTTTTTAAAAATAGGAGTAAAAGTAAAATCATTTGATTTTCTCAAAAAACAAGCTGCAATTTACCGCTACAAATAAGTTCTCTCATTTTAAATACCATAATTCACTGGTGTTCATAATAAATAACTGCATACAAAAGGAGACAATGGCCTGAATTAATTTTGCAGAGAACATTTTATACATCTTTAAAAATACCTAACACTACCCCAACTTAAAACTTGTAAGAATAATTAGTTAAGTTACTGTAAAACTTAATTCATGTAGCACCTAGAAATTTGGAATTTGTAACATTTCAGATAATATGATTTACAGAGCAAAATGAATAACAATTTTTCTTCTGTGAATGTGCAGGGGTTTTTATACAAATAGTAGGTCCCTTTCATTTTTCTTTTTAATTTTTTCTTTTTAGTTGTAGATGGACAACTTTCTTTCTTTCTTATTTATTTATTTATTTTTACGTGGTGCAAACCAAATGCCTCACATGTGCCAGGCAAGCACTCTATCACTCAACCACAACCCCAGCCCCAGTAGGTCCCTTTTAAAAGTCAAAGTATAAAAAAGTTTATGCATTGCCTTTCTCCTTCTAATTTCTGGATCTAGAAATTGACCCAATGGCAAAAGATCCATGTGGGATAAATAATGTAGTACAGTTCTATTTGAATATAATTTCTTATTCATCTTGTATCAATATAATTTATACTTCAATTAAAACATTCTATCTATAAGTATATATTTCTCTAAAATAGTCTGTAATTCAGATTTCCATTTAGACTACCTTATCTTCCTTCCCTTTTCTCAAATCAGATTGGTCTTATGGTATATATCTCATTCAATTGCTTTTTTCTCCCCTCAGAAATTCTCTTTCAATTCAAAGTACTGTAATAATGCAAATACAGATACAGCAAATACAACACATTAGAAATAAAGGATAATAAATACATATGGATCCATGCTAAATGAGATAATACAAAGCAAAAATACATGCTATACTCATCTATTCTGAGCCTCCTCAGGAAGGCCCTGATGTATCTCGTTCACATAAACTTGATGTTCAAACATAGCTAGTATCCTGCATTCCAACATAACTGAATGCACTGTTAAAAATGCTTCCGTATTTGTTTGTTCAAAACAGTTGACAGCAACTTTGACTACTAATCCCCAACATATCGATAGTGTAATAACATATTTTTAATCAAGTCATAGATTCTAAATTATTTTCTACTATTATCCACTTATTTAAAAACAGACATTTGGGGGCTAAGCAATATTAAGTTAAGGGGTTTAGGTTTTTGCCTTCTCTCGATTGGTTAGGAATTTCAGATGTGATTTCAGATGTGTCATTTAATTATTATCTGCTTCCGTAAAAAAGGATTATTTAAGCTATCAACCAAAGTTCTTCCTTTAAAAATGAAGCAGGTTGCTGGGCGTGCTGGGGCATGTCTATAATCCCAGTTACTCAGGAGGCTGAGGCAGGAGCACTGCAAGTTGGAGGCCAGGCTTGGCAACTTAGTGAGACCCTGTCTCAAAAACTAAAAAGGGCTGGGGATATAGCTCAGTGGTAGAGGGCCCCTGGGTTCAATCCCCAGTACCATGAAAAAAAAAAAAAAAAAGAAAAAGAAAAAAGAAAAACAGAACAAAAATCAGATTGACTGACTTAGTGGTCAGCAGATGAAGTGAAGATATAATCACCTGTCTCTGCACCACATCTGTACCACTCCGTCCCCTCTGTAGCAATGTGCTGATTGACCCACCATCAACCCAGTATATTCCATCCCTCCATCAGATGCAATCACACCATATAATCCCACACAGAGTCAGAACATGGGCACCAGGTAGAAAACTGACTCAAATCTACTTTTGGGACAAACACCAGATTTGACTTTGTCTACTATTCCATAGTGCAATATTCTCACAAAATAGGCTTTGCATTGAAACACTTGTTTTTTCTTCTATCAACTTGAATTGCCAAAGTAATGTCAGAAAGAATATGAAAAATAAACGAGTCTTTTCTGGAAGAGGCACGTATCTGGAACTGGAATTAAGGCTAAATAAATAGTGCTGGTTTGTGGTTCAGACTGTTATGCATTAATGATTTTGTTAACCAACAGCCTCGCTGTTTGTCCTGTATGCCTGTTTATGAAGATGCATCTCTATTTCTTCCCTGAAGACCATCATTCCCAGGTGGGAGTGAGAAGCCTCGTTCATGGCTTTGGACTGAATGCACATGCGGTACTGCTCAGGGGTTAGCTCATCTGCACAGTGTTTTTCATGCCAGAGGTGGAAAAGGCCAGGAACTGGAGTCCGAATCACAATAAGGTCACCATGTAAGTATTTTCGATAAAGATGAACATCTTCTCCACCCCAACCTTTTACTTCCATGTCAAATCCACCTGTAGGACCAAAATTGATACCATAAGTAACTGCCTGACAGCCAGAGCACAAGCGGACACCATAAAGGTTTTAAATGTTCTGCTTCAAGTGAGATGACATGGTACAGCACAAAATCACTGATACAGAGACCTGAACTCCTGCTTTGGAAATCCAGTTACATGTTGACATTGAGTTAAACTCTAGGGCTCAAGTTTAGATGCTGAGACTATCAGAATGAGATTAGATATTTGACAATACTTTGTCAACTTTGAAGTTCTATATAGTCAATAAAGGAAAGGAAATACAAATCACCTATACTAACTATCCTTCAAGACTTGAGTTTTTCTGGGTTACAGAAAACTTTCCTGAGGGGAGAACAGAAGAAAAGGTCAAGCTGGAGATGTAAGTCTGAGAATGGGTACGCAGATAATTTACAGCCACAGGAATGAATGAAATTATTGAGGAAATTTGTAAGAAAAATAAGGCCAACATCTAAACACTAAAAAATACCAATTTCTAAGCCAGGAGCAATGGTGCATGCCTATAATCCCAGTGGCTTGGTAGGTTGAGGGAAGAGGATTTCAAGTTCAAAGCCAGTCTTGGCAACTTAGTATGGCCCTAAGCAACTTTGCAAGACTCTGTTTCAAAATAAAAAATACAAAAGGGCTGGAGATGTGCCTCAGTCGTTTAGCATCTCTGGTTCAATCCCTAGTACCAAAAAAGAAATGCCAATTTCTTGCAAAGAAATGTACGTCAGCAAAATAGACTGAGAAGTGAACCCAAATCAGTGGAAGCCTCTGGAGAAGATGCATTTCAGTAGCCAACTGAAGAAAGTGCCTCAAGGGATGTGGGGAAAAAGGCACCTCATACAGTGCTGGTGGGAATGCAAATCGGTGCCTCCACTCTGGAAAGCAATATGGAGATTCCTCAGAAAACTTGGAATGGAACCATTTGACACAGTTATCCCACTGTCAGTATATACCCAAAGGACTTCAAATCAACATACTATAGTGACACAGCCACATAAATGTTTATAGCAGCTCAAGTCATAAACTATGGAACCAGTCTAGGTTCCATTTAACAGATGAATGGATAAATAAAATGTGGTATGTATACACAATGGAATACTACTCATCACAAAGAGAAATGAAATTATGGCATTTGCCAGTAACTGGATGGAACTGGAGACTATCATGCTAAGTCAAATAGGCCAATCCCCCAAAACAAAAGGCCAAATGTTCCCTCTGATATGCAGATGTCCACTCACAAAATAGGCAGGGGGTGGGTGATGGGAAAGACAGTAGAATGAATTGGACATAACTTCCTATGTTCATATATAAATACATGACCAGTATAATTGTACATCATTGACAACCACAAAAATGGTAAGTTATACTCCATGTATGTATGATATGTCAAAATACATTCTACAGTCATGTATAACTAAAAAGAACAAATAAAAAAACCCACACCTTGTAATAAATAGGAAAAAAATGCCTCAAGGAAGAAGCTGGAAGGTGTGGTACTCAATCAAGAACTGAAAAAGAATCAATATACTTGGCAGCATAAATAACTATAAATAAGCTGTTTATAACCTTGCCTAGAATATTTCTGACAGAGCTATAGAGAAGAGGCTAACTATAGTGGGCTGACAATGACATGGAAAATAGAGTTGAAATTATTTTTAAGCTGATTTCAAGCTGAACAACTTTTACAAGAAGCATGTAGAACATAAACCACTTGGAATTTTTGAAGAGTTAGAAAACAGTATCGTCAAAGCTAAGAAAATTCTTTAAGAGCTAAGTTTCTAAATTGTGATTCCTTCCAAATAATTGTACCCTACTTAATTTCACATTTGCAGGATGGACAATAGTCCCGAGAATTCTAAAAAGCATTGCTTTAAACAGTTATAGTTTTACAAAATGCTATGTCTGATTACATCTCAGCCTTTCTTCCTTATAGTCATGAATAAGCTCTTCAAATACAATAATGTAGGATACTTAAAAATTAATGGAGAACTCCTGGTTTTTGGTTTGGCATTTCAGGAGCCTAGAAACCACTTGGTCCTAACAAATGAAGAGCTGAACAAACTGAAAAACCACCAACTCCTTTTAGATCTCTCAGAGAAATGAGGTCATAGGGTGAAAATGCCCCCCAAATTTTTTGGAGAGACTGACAGGTAGATAAAGAGAAGGTTACTAGAGAAAGAAATCTTTTCAGGAGACAGTACAGAGGTAGAAAAACCTGTAATTGGCCAAATTGCTAGAGACTCGATGTAGATAAATCTGAGAGTTAAAAACTTGGGGGAGGGCAGTCATACTGGAATCCCCACACTTGAGAGTTTTACCTTTAGAAGCTCTACCATGTTCTCATAGGGAAGATCAGAGAAAGATCCTCTCATGTTTCTGGCAAGAGGAAGGAGGCAAAGGTAACCATTTTAAAATATGCCAGAGCATTCTGTTCTTACCAAAAAGGCATGACCTCAGGAGAAACTATTTAATCCTAGCCTAAATGACATGAGGGAAGGGAAATCATCAATTTTAGCCTCTATAGCCATCCTGCCCTTGAAGAGAGAAGGGACTGAAAAGGATGAAAGTTCACAGCCCAGAGGCACAAGCTCACTAAAACAATGAAACCTAATCCACAGAGCTATAGAATACCATTCCTCCCCTCACATCTCATCAACACATCACTAAACGCCTACTTAGTGCAGTTGTTTTTACCTAGTGCATAAATCCAAGCTTTAAATAACAACAACAACAAAATACAAGCATCCTAAAAGGAAAAAAGTAGTTTGAAGAAAAAGTAATCATCAGAACCAGATTCAGGTACAGCAGGGATATTGGAAATATCAGGCTGGGAATTTAAAACAAGTATGATTAGTATGTTAAGGGCTCTAATGGAAAATGTAGATAACATGTAACATGGGTAACACAGCAAAACGCAGATTCTAAGAAGGTATACAAAAAGAATACTACAGATCACAAACATTGTAAAAGAAATGAAGGATGACTTCGATGGGTTCGTTGGTAGACTGGACTTGGCTAAGAAAAGAATCTCTGTCCTTGAGTATATTAACAGAAACTTCTAAAACTGAAAAACAAAGAGAAAAAAAGTAAAAAAAAAAAAAAAATAGAACAAAATATCCAAAAACTGTGGGACAACTACAAAAGGTATAACATATACATAATAGGAATACTAATAAATAATAGATGAAATTAAGAAAAGAGATAGGAGCTCCAAATGAAAGAGGCGAAATTCCCAATGGGAAACTCCCTTTTTCAGCAGTCCACACCATTGGTGTGGAAGCTCTATTCTGGACAAGCCCCCACATAAGGGTATGGGTGCTTTACTGCCCTTGCCCAGCATCCTACTCATAAAGCAGGGTATGAGAAGTGTGCTGTCCCCATTCTCAGCTCCAGAGCAGCTGCTCAGAAATTTTTCCTAAGAGAAGAGACAGTCCACAAGAATAAATTACTCCAAAGAATCTGACTTAATTTGAAACATGGTATAGAGAAGTTCAAGTCTAACGGGGTTCTTAGAAATAATGGAGATTCTGGTTTTAAGCACTTAAGAGGCTGATAACTCCATGAGGGCAAAACCTGAACTGCAGGCCAGTTAGTTTACAAGAGAGAACCAGGGTAGAGACAGGAACAAGATCCCTAATGGGGTTCAAATACTTGCCTCAAAAACTACCCCTGAAAAAAAGCCCAATTTAATCGTGTCAGATTGTGGAGCATTCTAACACTGTCAAAAACAAGACAGCAATTAGTAAGCAATCAGTGATTCCTAACAGTTGAGAATAATACCAACAAGGGCGTGGGAAGAGTCAAAGAGAGCCCTGCTAAATCCAGTGCCACCCCAGAAGACTGTACACTTGTCCTGAGGACAGATATCCAAGGCTTCATACTGCTGGGGAGTCAGGGTGAAGGTAGGAAAATTCACTAAATAGTCCTGCCAAGTCAATAAGTAAAAAACAAAACAAACAACAAACAAAGCCAAGTAGGGCCCTATGATAGGGCCCAGATGTGGGCTTTAACAACAAAAACTCCAACACAGCCATAGTAAATATATTCAAAGTATTAAAAGAATTCATGCTTAAAGAAGTATCATAATGTAAGATAATAATATCTCATCAAATATAGAATATTATTAAAGAGAAATTATATATATAAAAAAAAATGGAAATTCTGGAGTTAAAATAACTGAAATGAGAAAATCATTAGAACAACTCAACAGTATATTGAGAACTAAAAAAAGAACAGAGAACTAAAAGAACAGAACTAAAAAAAGAATCAGAGAACTTTAAGATAGATTAGTATTTCTGTTTTTGAAAGATACAGAATACTTGCAGTTTTATTAAACAAGAAATCAGGGAAAAGGGCATTAGTTTCATTTAATAGTCTTTTTATCATTATTTCCTATAAAGAGACAAGGTGGAGGGACTTCCAAAACAAATGGCTAATTATAAAAATGTAATATGAAACTAAAATGTACATAAGACATGACTTCTACTATGACGTGGTAAGGGAATCATTAAATGAATCAGGAGACATGGAATTCAGATCAGCATGCTTTGCTTAACTATTCTCTGACACTTCCTCTTTTTCTGGTACCAGGGATTGATAAAGGGGCACTTAACCACTGAGCCACATCCCCAGCCCTTTTTTATATTTTATTAGAGAAAAGGTCTTGCTGAGTTGCTTAGGGCCTTGTTAAGTTGCTGAGGCTGGGTTTAAATTTGCAATCCTCCTGCCTCAGCCTCTGGAATGGTTGGGATTATAGGCATGTGTCACCACGCCGGGCTCTCTGACACTTTTTTTTGGGTGGGTAAGATTGAAGCTGGAGGAGGGGTATGGAGATTAGAGCAGATTCTTCTTTTGGGTGTAGGAGGTACCAGGGATTGAACTCAGGGGCACTCAGCCACTGAGCCATATCCCCAGCCATATTTTATATTTTATTTAGAGACAGAGTCTCACTGCATTGCTTAGTGCCTTGCTTGTGCTGAGGCTGGCTTTGAACTTGTGATCTTCCTGACTCAGTTTCCCGAGCCACTGGGATTATAGGCGTGCACCACTACACCCAGCTAGATCAGATTCTTCACCATATTTTTGAGTTTATGGGATGAACGACTAAGCCGCTGATTCCCACTTTAATCAGAGCTAGAAAGAAAATCTCTTTTTTTCTAAACACTGGGATTTTGCGTAATAGTTCAATAGACAATTAAAAATAATTTCTTCTCTAAGTGAAAAAATATGAAAATCCTTAAACTAGATAACCTAAGACTACTGGCAATTATAACAACCCAGGAATACAGTAGGTTGTAGAGAGACTTTTTGTAAGAGTACTCCAATCAACTACAATTTTGGCAACATGTCAAATAGGTGTTTTAAAAAACTAGTGGTGTCTTGATTTCAAAGGAACTAGTATTACACTTTTATCTTTATTTCTGCTTATCAAAAGACATTAATTATAAACCCATTTGCCTTTTACATTAGTAAATATAACCCCAGACACTCATGATTTAAAAGAAAAATACTCATTCCCAAGTAGCTTAGGAGGCTGAGACAGGAGGATCGCATGTTCAAAGCCAGCCTCAGCAATGGTGAGGTGCTAAGCAACTCAGTGAGACCATGTCTCTAAATAAAATACAAAATAGGGCTGGGGATGTGGCTCAGTGGTTGAGTGCCCCTGAGTTCAATCCCCACTACCTCCCCCAACTAAAAAAAAAGAAAAACACTCAAAGATGATATATTTTTGAAAACTGCCATAAGGTCTACAGTAAATATGTAAAGTCCCATCCTTAAATGTAAGGTAAACTTACCAACGGTCAGAAAATCTGATCGATATTGACAAGTCATTCCGAAGCCAAAATCTCGCCAAAAACCAGAATCCTTTTTATGAACCTTAAGTTAAAAAAAGAAAAAGAATCAATTTAATTCCTTGAGAACTAGAAGT
This sequence comes from Geosciurus inauris, assembly GCA_004024805.1. NCBI lineage: Eukaryota > Metazoa > Chordata > Mammalia > Rodentia > Sciuridae > Geosciurus > Geosciurus inauris. The sequence goes on along the minus strand of PVHX01011378.1, from coordinate 26,816 downwards.
TTTAATCAATAATGAAACAAGTTATTTTCCAAAGGATACTTTTTTCCTATTATTTATATGACTGATAAAGGATTTTTGTTATTAACTCCTTATAAAAACCAAAAATACAGTAATCTGTATGAGTCAAGGATTTTTACCATTTGCAAGTGGTAAAAGTGCTTGAGCTCTATACAAGGTGCAAGCTGGTAACTAATGATCAAATAGTGTGGTCCTGACCTCAAGGGCATACATTCTAGGAGGACAAGAGTTGCACAAACATATACTGAAATGCACCATGATTAACCATACAAATATTTAATTTGGTGCTTACCCAGCACACATTTCCCAGGCCTCCTCCTGATGCACAGTTTTGTTCTGTTAACTACCTGGCCCTACGCAGCCCATGAGCTTTGGGAAGCTCTTGTCACCTGGTAGCATCCGAGTAAGCCATGGGTACTCTACACCAGTGAGAAAATTCATTCTACTTACTTTATGGAGCAGTTCACCAACAGGTATTAGACAAAATTCAGGCCAACAAGCTAAAAAGGGGAGGGTTTTGGGGGACTTTAGAAAACAAAGCCCCTTATTTTTCCTAGAGAACTACTAGAAAATTCACTTGTTTTTTTTTGATGGTGTAAGGCAGGGGTCGGCAAACTATGGCCTTGGGCTAACTCTGGCAGGCTGTCTGCTTTTGTAAGTTATTTTTACAGTGTTGCAGTTGAGTAGAAATATTTCCTATCTGGCTCTTTACAGAAACGTTTGCCAACCCCTCCCTTCATGCAGGATACAGATACAAAGCTTGGAACTGCTGAGTTCTTTTCTGCCATGAGGGAAACCAAATTCAAAATGAAGTTGTCACTGCTGAATTCCTAGTAGAGTAAGAAATATAAAATCAGGACTTTGTGGAAAATTAGCAGATAAATACATATACATTTCAGGTGGCGATACATGCCACGACAAGAAGTAAGCATGACAGAAAAAAAGTCTTTATTATATAATTGCCATAAAAGGCTTCTCTGAGGAGGCAAACTTTGAGCAGGAACCTGAATGAAATGAGGGAGGAGCTATCCAAATTATCTGGAAGAGATCATTACAGGTCAGGAGGGCAGCATGCAAGATGACTCTGGCAGGAGCATGCCCGTAGCATTTAACAAATAACAAAGGAATGATTGCGGCAAGAGCAGGAAGTGAGGCTCTGGAGTCAAGAAGGGTCTTTTAGTATTTCTTAAAGGTAAGTGGTATAAGCTATTTTTATATGGTTATGGGAATAATTTAGAAGAGGCAAAATGTTACGACAGGAGAGGGGAAGAATGGCTAGGGGACGTCCTTGTTAACACAAGAAGAGATGAGCTCTAGGTCACCACAAAAGGATGAGCTGGCCTTATGAAGGGACATAGGACATTCTACTGGGAATGTGATAAGTTGAGACAGTAAGGCTGACAGAACTCTTGAGATGATAACGAGGAAGAGAACTTCTAGATGCTTCTTTTTCCAAATGAAATAGTAAGCAAGATAATTGGAGGGTAAAGGGTGCTGGAATGAAAGAGTACAGGCCTCAAGGACAGAGAATGATGAAAGTGTAAGGCACAGAATTCTAGAGCAGCCCAGGAACCTGAGACTCTAAAGTCACATTATGTATGGATTAGGGCTATACATCTACTGCCTTGGGGTCTGGGTGACAGAGTTGGAGTTCTATGGGAACACTGGAAGGGGCAAGGAGGGGCGTGCACAGAAAAGAGGCCGTGGTTACGATTGACCATGGAGTTTGACCTAGGTAAGAAGGAAGAACCTGGATGTGAGAGGAACAAGACAAAAGACGGAAGTGCCTTACACAAACTGTAGCATACTAAGATAGTTTCCTTCAGGAAATGAAGCTCGTGCTGGGATCTGATAAATGAATGAACAAGTGAAAGATGATATGCTAGGGGAAAAGAACAGGTTGTGCAAAGGCCAGCAAATGGGAAAGCACTGTAGGTTAGGGATGGTGGAGACTGAAGGCTAGAGTCAGAAGGAGAGGTGACTACAGTGCAGAGAAGGCTCAGCAAACTTATCCTGGAGAAGGCCATGGAGTACATATTTCAGGGCCAAGTAACATATAATCTGTCACAATTATTGTACTGTGCCTGTACTGTGAAAGCAGTTGCTGACCATAAATAATCAAATGAGTATGCTGTGTTCCAGTAAACTTTACTATGGGCACTGAAATTTTAATTTCATGTGTCATGAAATATTATTAAAAAATTTTTAGTCATTAACATATCAACATAACTCGTAACTTGTCGGCTACATAAAAGAAGGTAGAAGGGTAGACTTGGACCATAAGCCATAACTGCTGACCCCTGGCCTAGTAGAATGTGCAGGGACATATATGGTACACCCTTGTGTACCTGGTCATGTGGTTTGGGTTTATCCTAATGGCAATGGGTCTTCTTTGAAGAGCTGGAGAAGAAGTAATGTGATGTTTTTGGAAGATCACTTTGGCTGGAATACAGAAAACAGAACAGATTAGAAGAGGTAAGAAGGGAGGCCAGTTAAGAGGCAACAACTATAACTAGGAATGGGAAACAAATAATAGATTATTCTGGTATAACAAAAGAGAGGGGGTGGGAAGGGAGAGAAGGAGGGAGAGAGAAAGTATTGATGGAAAGATTTAGGATTTGCGATGGTGTCTTTCTTGGAGATGGAGCCCTGGGAAAGGGCCATCTCAGAAAGGAACAATGGAGTTGGGTTCTGGTCATAATTAATCTGAGTGATCTGCAGGGTAGCCACAAGGACATTTCTGGAGAACATCAAGGTCTGTAGAGGAGACTAATTTTGATAAGAGTGAGACAGTCTGAAAATAGTGCTGTGCTGGAAGAACCAACTGGAACACAGAGTGAACTGGGTAACTCCAAGGGTTTGGCTCAAGTTGGAACTGACAGATGAGGTACAACTTCTCCTTTTCCATTTTTTCCCCTCATGGGGTACTTCTTCCTCTTTTAGAATGTAAAGGTCCCTGAGGGCAGGACTTTCACAGATTCTGATTACTTATTATATCTATAGCACCCAGAACAATACCAGGCACACAGTAAGCTTTCAATAAATACCTGCTGAAAGAATAAGTAAATTTATAGGAGAATTACTTTAGTGGCATAACAAGACCAGACTCTAATATTCTTATCTCTTTAGTTGAAATACAACCATGGTACAAAGTATTAAAGTAAAACACTCACTTTGACATCTCTACTAAACACTAATTTTCATTTTATAAATATTATGACTTTATAACTTCAGATATTATCAAACTAGAGGAAAACAGTCATTGGCTCTGATTTTTAAAGCAACTTATTTTTACTGAAGAAAGTCAAAGAAAACTCAAATTTAACCATAATCCTAGTATTTAATTGCATTCCTCATTAATTTTTATTGCCTTTTAAACAAAGTGGGAGATGCAGTTATCCAGATGCAGCCAACCATATGGTTGGCTATCCAACCATAGGATACTCAGCAGTTGTTCCTTCTGCCTGGAGCCACCTGCCCCAGTCACTGCTTAGCTGGTTCTTGCCATTGTATAGTTCCTCCTACAATGGCATCTCAGAAAGGCCTTTCTGACAGAACACACCACAGAAATCACTTTATCAGTCTTCACAACTTGGCCTGTTTTAATAATCTGCGTGACATTTATTATATGATCCCCCCACCCTCCGACTTTCTTCTCTTACCAAAATAAAGATCCTTATGAGCTATCACCATGTCTGTAGGGTTCTGGGGTTCCAGAGGTTAATACTGCCTGACATAGAATGAACCCTCAATATTTGATGACTTAATACAATAGAAGCAGTCTGTGCAATATATGAGTGGACAGTGCGAAGCACGCTGCCTAGGCTCCTCTCCAGCCGGCTATACACTTGGGCTCGCATTTAACCATAGCACAGCTATGCCCTCATCTGTAAAGAGGGGGTAACAACAGCACCTACTGTAGAGGTTGTCAGGAGGATTAAATGAACATGTAGGCAAAACAGAACAGTACTGTGCACACAGTAAAGAGCACATTAAAATATTAGTTATTATCATAAAATGTCAAACTATACACACCATAAACTATACAATCTCCTATTTTTAATTTTATATATTTCTACATTTGCACTGCTGTATGTACTTTATATTTCATACACACTTTCCTTTTGATACAATATTCACCACAGTAAGTACTACAATTCAATTTCTAATTTTATTATTTAAGAGTTTTGCTTGCATTTAATATTTACAATTTATACATATTGCTATTCTATAGCTTGGATTATTTGCTCAGGAGAGACTCCTAGACGTGAAATTGCTAGATCAGAGGGATGAACCTGTTGAAACCTCCTGGCCCTGCATTCCCATTAGCTTTATTGCACAGCTGTGATTTTTAAAAGCAGCAGCAAAGGGCTAGGCTTGTAGCTCAGTGGTAGTGTTTGCCTAGCATGTATAAGGCACTTGGTTTGATTCTCAGAACCACATATAAATAAATAAAATAAAGGTCCATCAACAACTAAAAAAAAAAAAAGGAGAAAAAAGTATTATATTGTCATTTAAATTTATTTCTAGTAAGGATGACTAAATATGTATTGTGAATTATTATTTTTACTCATTTTTTCTATTGTGTGTTTACTACTGACTTACTTCTAACATAACTTTAAACATTAAATAGAGCAAGTTTTTGTCTTAAGCGAGGACACTGAAGCTTGGAAAAGTTAGGCAAATTGCAAAGGTTACAAGTGGTTACAAATGAGAAGCTGAAGTGCTTAAACTTATTTTGCTATGCAACATCTAAAATGAATCAGCATTCAAATCATTCTTCGCCACAACCCTCCAAGCCAGGCAAGAATATCAGCATGCTCTTACATGCCTTTTCACTCTTATATGTTGACTCTATTTGGCACTTTTGCCTTCTATTTTGTTTTTCAATTAAGTTTACTAAAGTTTTTTATTTTGTAATAATTTATATTTACAGGAAAGTTGCGTAACAGTAAACAGTTTCTCTCACCCAGTTTTAGCTTTTCCTAACGTTATATTACATTGTTGCAGTGAATTTTGTCAAAATTGAAGAACCATTGTTGGCACACTACTATCAACTGAATGTGTTTGGATTTCACCAATTTTCCCTTGAATGTATTTTTTTCTGTTTCAGATCTAGTCAAGAACACCACATTGCATTCAATTGTCATGTCTTCTCTTGCCTATGGTTTCTCAATCTTCCTTGTTTTTGACGACCTTGACAGTTTTGAGAACTAATGGTCAGGTATTTCTTCATTTCTGGGCTAAGATAATGTCTGCTGGGTTCCTAACTGAAAGTTCATTTACTGATCTCACTCATATGTGGAATATAATATAAAGTTTAACTTAGAAGTTGAAAGTAGAATGGTGGTTACCAGAGACTGGGGAGAGCAGGGAGAAGAAAGAGATGGAAAAAGGTTGATCAGTGAGTACTAAGTTATAGTTAGATAGCAGTAAGTGTGCTATTGCACAGCAGGGTGACTATAAATGATGAAAATGTACTGCATATTTCAAAAATCTAGAAGAAAGAATTTTAAATGTTTTCACCATAAAGAAACAATAAATGTTTAAATACATGTGTTTATCCTGATTTGAACATTATACAATGTATACCTGTATGGAAACATCACATGTGTAATTTTTATGTATCAGTTAAAAATAAATTTTAAAAATGTTGATTTTCTCTTTCTATATTCTATTATTTGGGAGTGAGTTACCTAGTTCCACCTTCTGGAAGAGGGGTATTTACCTCTCCAGAATTTTGTAAGGAAGATTCATCTCTTTTTCCCTATCCAACCTAATCTAGTTTATCCATTAATTTATTATTATTATTTATTTACTCATTCATTATCTCAGGATGGACTCACATGTATTTACTTTATGCTTTAGGTTATAATCCAGGTCTAACTTATTTTGTTATTTTGTTGCTCAAGTTATTCCGTAGGAGCTTTTTTAGTTGGATCCTGGGACTCTCTGACAGTTCCATCTTTCTGTCATTTGAAGACTTTGTTATTTTTGGTGCTACAAAATGCTCCAAGCTCCTCTTGCATATTTCCTTATCTAGTCCTACAATCAATCATTTTTCCATGGAGCCTTGGTTCCTTTTATTGGAGAATGATATTAAGAATCAAGATCTGGTAACTGGTTATGTTTGTTACTATTGGGGTGTCACTGGTTATAGATCCTCTCAGTTCAGAAAGTTAAGTAAAACATACCTATATGCCACGTACACACCCTTTGACTTTTTAATCCCAAATTGCTATTCATTTTCTTTTTTAATTATGTGTTTCAACACAACTATTTAAACTTAATCAAAAGTTTTGTCTTTTGGTTGTTTATTGATCACTATTTTATTCTCTAGTCTTCCTCTCTCATTTTTCATTCTGCTAAACTAGATAAAAAAAGGTCTGTGAGAAATAAACTTGGAATGGATCCACCATGTGACCTAGCTATCTCATTCCTTAGTTTATACCCAAAGGACTTAAAATCAGCATATTACAGTGACATAGCCATGTCAATGTTTATAGCAGCTCAATTCATAATAGCTAAACTGTGGAACCAACCTAGATGCCCTTCAACAGATGAAAGGATAAAGAAAATGTGGTAAATATACATAATGGAATATTACTCAGTCTTAAAGAACAATGAAATTATGGCATTCGGAGGTAAATGAATGGAGTTAGAGAATACCATGATAAGTGAAATAAGTCAATCCCAAAAAACCAAAGGCCAAATGTTTTCTCTGATAAGTGGATGCTGATTCATAGTGGGGTGGGAGGATAGGGAAGAATAAAGGAACTTTGGTTTGTGTAGTTGTGTAGAGGGGAGTGAGGGAAAGCATGGGGTTGTGGGGATGGGAAGGGTGGGAGAATGAGACAGACATTATTACCGTATATACATGAATGATTACACCCTGGAGTGACTCTGCACCATGTACTGCCAGTGGAATGAAGTTGTGTTCCGTTTGTGTACAATATGTCAAAATGCATTCTACTGTAAAATATATTTTAAAAAAAGGAAAAAAAAAGACATGAGGGAACTTTCTGGAGAGATGGAAATGTTCTATACCATAGGAGAGGTGTCAGTTACATGGGAGTGTTCAACTTAAAAATTGTACAGTTAAGGATCATACATCTTAATGCATAGAAATTTTTTTTTAAATATTTATTTTTTAGTTGTAGGCAGACAGAATATCTTTATTTTATTTGTACGTGGTGCTGAGGATCGAACCCAGTGCCTCACGCATGCTAGGCGAGCACACTACCACTGCGCCACAACCTCAGCACCCTAGAAATTTTACCTAAAAGAAATAACAATAAAAAGAAAATGAGAAGTGTAAACAGATACAGATGAAACAAAAATGGCAGAATATTTATAATTGTTGAAGCTGGAGGTTGGGTACAGGAGGGATCACTGTACAGTTATTTGTACTTTGTATGCATGGAGAATTTTCCATAATAAAAGTTTTAAAATATAAAAAAAAGTAAATTTTGAGTCTTCATTTACCTTCAAATAGTAGGTCAAATGTGGACTCAAGAATCAAAGGTTATTTTTCAGAATTCCCATGATGTTGCTTTTTTTTTTTTTAGCACCAATATTATAAAAAAGAAGGTTAAGGCTAATCTAATTCTTCTTGGTGGACAAGTTGGGTTATGCTATTTTTTTTTTAATTTTAATTTTTATTTATTTTTCTCAAAAGTTGCATTTAAATACATGTTATCAAACAGGGTTATGCTATTTTTAGTGTCTCTGGAAGGTACCAGGATTTTCCATTCACTGTTCTCAAATGCCAGAAATACTTATCTTTCCTGAGCCCTGCCAAGTTTTCTTCCATATCTTCCCTTCCTTATTCTCTTTTCTTCTCTCTCTGGAACTTCTATTAAACAATTTGAGAGCTTCTGAACTGATTTTCCATGTGTCAGTTTTTCTCTCTCGTTATCTCTTGTTCATCTGTGACCATTCCACTATTCAGCCCACTTACTGATTTTAATTTTTTCGTAATTTTCTAGTTCTGGTTCTTTTTGCCAACAAATCATAAGATTTTAAGACTTTTAATGTTTTATCTAATGATCATAATAATAATATGTATTTTAAAGTTATTTTCTACCTACATTCATATTCTTGTGTGTTAAGTTTTCTCTTTATTAAAATTTAATAGTACTGGTTTTCTTTAAACATTTGATTAGTTTGGTTAACTGCTACTCATTTTTGTTTCAAAAGTCCATGGCTTTCAGCCATGATTATAGGGGACTATCTTCAGTAATAGAATACGGGCAGAATGTGGTCACAGGAAGAATGTGCTCACAGTAGCTTATCTTTGGAACCTAGGGGGGATTCCTATCCACTCTGACCTGCCTCTCTAGCTCCAGGGACCACAGAGCACTTCTGTAGCCTAATGGTCAATTCTAATGATGCCTGCTGCTCAGCATGGTTTCCCTTTGCTCCTTATCTGCTATGAGCTCGGAGAATGCAAAGCAGACTCATCTTCACTAAGTGCTCTCTTGAACATGTTCTAGACTGCTCTCTAGCAAACCTATGCTGTTGTAATCTGATAGAAATTTCTCAAAATTTATGTCTATTGATGGCTTTTCTCATTTTTCAATATTAATGCACCTATTTCTTTTTAATAATTCATTTTTAAAGGATTTGGGGTATCAGATAAGGTAGATGTCAGTGCTGTTTGTCATTCTGATTTTGTAGCTATATTCCTAAGTAATACTGGCCTACAGAGAAAGTGGAGGGAAGTATGTATGTATGTGTGTGTGTATATATGTGTGTGTGTGTATGTGTACATGCTCTGCCAGGTATTGGTATCAAGATGAAGTATCTTGAGTAGATTATAAGGTGTTAATATTACCTATTCTTTGAAAGTTTGGAAAAACTCATCAATAAAACATTTATGTATATACAATGTAACTTTTTCATAATTGTTCGAATTTTTAAAAGGCTTAGCTTCTTCACTTATTTAAAAAATTCTAACTAGAACGTATCTTGTTTAATATTTCATAAATTCTCAAATCTTTCCTTCTGCTTAGAATATTCCAACTTACTATGTAAAAATAATTTCTCTCATGTTTTCATATTCTAATTTTCAATGTAGTGTTTTATGTATCCCAAATTTGTCCACTTTATATTTTAAAAAGTTATCTTTTGTACATAAACAATAAGTTTGTATATTTGTCAACCTATTTTTACTTCATTAATTTCTGCCTTTATCTTTCTTTCCTCCTGCTTTGGAGTTTTCAATTGATGATTTAGTTCATTTGTTTTTACTTTTTCTTAATTCTAATATTAAAGGATTATACTATGTGAAATTTGGTGCCATGGACTGGATCCTAGAGCAGAAAAAGGAGATGAGTAGGAAAACTGGTAAAATTCTAATAAAATCTGTAGTGCAGTTAGCAGTAACTCACCAGTGGTAATTTCTTAATTTTGACAAATGTACTACGGTTATATAAAAATTAAGGGAAGCTGGGCTGCAGTGCAGGAACTCTTGACTTTCTTTCTAAACTTAAATTATTCCAAAATAATAAGTATGTTTAAAAAATTTAAATGACATATATAAGTACAGTTTGGTAACAATCATAAGTTTTGATATATGATTTTCTAAGTAATTTCCTTAGTATAATATTTCTTCTTAGTTGATTTGGCAGAGGAGTTTTAATTTCTAGTTAGTGGAGGTTTTGTTTTTCCAACTGCTGGAGATGGAACCCAAGACCTCCTGCATGCTAGGCGGGCATTCTAGCACAGAGCTATATGCCCATCCAAGTCAGTGAAGTTTTGAAAATTAAATTTTCAGTATTAGTAAAAATGTATAATATTGGTATTATATTTAGTATTGGCAAAAATGTATAATTTCAAATTCTGGAACATGAGGTTTTCCTTTGTAACCTAACTCTTCCCACCCCTGCTCCCCTGCCACTGACAATTTTGAAGCAATAAGGCATTTTACTGGGGATTATGGGAATGTGTTTGTAGTAACTACATTTTTGAAACTCTGTTTTTTCTTTGTACAACAAACTTAAAGAACAGCCTTTCCTAACTGGCAATGTAAAAGTCTTACCAGCTGCTGTTCCACAGGTGGCGGTGCATCCTGGTTGGCATAAACTATGGCAGGATTGTAAAGACTGAACACCACAGGGTAAAACACTTTTTTACCTATAAATTAAAATATATGTTTATATGATACAAGAAAGTTTTTAAGATGAAGAATTGATCTTTATTACTCTCTATAATATTGAGATTTTATTAAAGTCCTTTTGTAATAACATTTTATTTAAGTAATATTTATTTTATCAATATTCAGTCTACAGAACATTATGTCAATTTGATGAACATGATGATTTTTGTGACATATTGTTAGGTCAGGCTATGAGACTACAACTGCAATACAACAGAGATAAAACAGAGTAAAGGATGCCTCATATGTTTTTCTCTTTGGGAAAATACACAAAGGTATTCTCTGAGCTATTTATTAGGTGAGCCACCTATTACTCATTATTTCATCTAATTAGCAGCAATAGATGTAGATTAACATCTGACAATCACCAAAAAACTTAAAAACTTCAGTTAAATTCACCCTTCAAACAATAAATACACAGAATACTGTACAATGCATAGATATGTAGGAAATAATTAAAACACAGAACTGCAGACAGATTTAAACCAAGATCTGGAAAAGTGGGGTTAGGTAAGGGTTAAAAATATCTGATGTGAACAGCCCTTGCAGAAGACCTTGGCATTAGCTTTTAAACGGATAGCATCTTAAGAACCTTAAAGGATAACTGGCACATCTGCCCTCAGAAAAGAAACCCTGATGTGACTGAATTCAATCATGGTAGCATCAAGTGCTCAATAACTGTCAAGCACCCTAGAAATGACATAGAAGTCTTTTTACTATAATATTCCTAACTACTGATCATGCCACTTTTATTCAAAACCACACAAGGGATGGGGAGGCTCAACTTCTCAGAGGACAATCTGTTTCTGGATAAAAAAATATATTTTTTTACACTGAGCAAATATGTCTCCTTCAACTTCCATGTTTTGAATTTCATGCTGTCTGAAGTAACAAAACTAACCTAACCTACATTTACTCATTGGGCTCTCAATGTTTAGATACATGCATATTCTGTGAAATGACTAAATCAAGCCAATTGACTATCACCTCAAACATTTTTTATTATGGTAAGAACTTTTAAAATCTACTCTCTTAGCAATTTTCAAGTACACAATACATTGTTACTAACTGTAATCACCATGTTATACATTTATTGAACTTATTTTCTTGTGGAGAATCTTTAATACAGAAAACTCTCCATTATACATTTAAAATAAAATCTGATTTATGAAACTGTCATTTGCTCATTTATTTTCAAAATATCTACAGCACAAAGTACAATAAATAACCTCAAAATGCATAGTCTGGAGACCAAACACTACCTGTACCAGACCTCTGCATGAGTGTGCACATGTGTAGATGTGTGCACATGCACATGTATGGGGAGCACTGTCTGCCTGAAGTTGCATATTTCTGACTTGTACAGCTCCACACCATCTGTACGGTTCTTTTTCTGACCTGAGTTGCTTTCCCCTCATCAATTGCCAGTCTTCTATTCCTGGACTTCTTTATTTGGCTTCAAATGTAGCCAACAGAATTTGGCTCCGTGAGAACAAAAGATAGGAATTCCAGAGGGTCAAATTTTCCAGTTAAATTATGTATTTCAGTTAAATTATAACTAACAATAAAAAAATCCTAGGGTTTAATTAAAACTTCCTTTTCCTCAAATTAACTTGATTCAAAACATGGGACATACCAATGCTGTTCTAAATTCAGCTCATCTACCAACATTTTACGCACCTGGCTCAGCATTTAATCGGCAGCTGTTAAGGAATTCGGCTGAGAAAAATATGTCAACATCACAGAAAAACATCAAGACCTCTCCCTTGTCCCAAGCTCTGGCACCCACATTGAGTCCTCGTCCACGATTAAATTCTTCATTCAATGAAACCAAGGTGTAATTGTGAAAATGAGACTCACTATGAGGAAAGCACATACAACACATGCTAAGTCCCACTTAAAGTTAACAATGCTTTTTCTTCAACAGAACTTACAAAAAGTTTTATACTTCCAATATCTTATTATGTTGGTTCTACATTCACACAAGGGAAAGGAAATCATCAGCTTTCCATCATCAGGGACAGATATTCACTAAATGCCCACATTTGAGGAAACATGCTGGTGGTATGACACTTCTAGTTACCAAGTGGCCACCGACCCTTGAAATTCTAAAAACCCACAGGGGAAATAAGAAATACACACATGGAAAAATAGCCATAATATTTTATGATGATGATGATGATAATAATAATAAATTCTACATAAATGATACACACACAGAGAGCTTTTCTGGCATCTTTTAGATCTCTGCATAAATGTCCCCTTATCAGGGGAATACTTCCAGATACCATTTTAGAAGTAGTCCAATATTCCATTCTTTAATTTCCATCCTCTTCCCTGGCTGCTTTCCTTAGTATTACCAGACATATTTGTTTGAGTGTCTCTGACTCCATGAGAGCAGGAATTTGTTTTGTTCATTACTATGCACACAGTGCTCTTCACAGAGTAGGAGGTTCAATATGTATTTGCTGAATGAATGAATGAATGAATGAATGAATGAATGAATGAATAAATGAATAGCAGTTCTGAGAAGAGATTGCTTATGTCTGGAGTAGTTAGAGAAGACATTAGAAACAGAACTTGAGTTATGCCTGGGATAAAATCCTAAAGTCAGTGGTGAGTGTAAAGGTCATTCTCAATAACTGTTCTCAAAAGTGAAAGAGGTAAGAAGGAGACAATTTTAGAGAAAGCATTTAGAGGTCAGACAATCAGATGGGAACAAAGGGACCCTAAAATGGGAACAATGAGAGGAGGCTCAGATTGAAGTGCACCTACCATGCAAGGTTAAAGAACTTGGTCAGTACCCTAAAGACAAGGGGAGAGTCAGCAAGGTTTTCTGCTAGGACAGTGGTTCTCACCCTGAGGCTCTCGAACCCATAGCACCAGCACTCCCTGGCACCATATTAGATGCAAATACTTGGGTTCCACCTCAGACACTGACTCAGAGGCAAAGGGTGGAACCAAGCCTTTGTGTTTCAGTAAGCCCTCCAGGTGCCTCAGACACCAAAACTAGAGAACCACTGCACTAGGATACAGTTGAATCAAAAACAGGAACATGTGAGAAAGATTACTCCTACAATAGTATAGCATGGGTAATGGAGAGATGGAAGTAAAGGCTCAAATAATCCATGGAGTGGACTCTAAGTATTCTGGGTGCCCATGACTCTTCTCCTCACCTTACGGCACATGAATCTCTCCCTTCTTTTGTGGAAACTGTCCATCACCACCCCGCATGCCCAGTACCAAGTAGAAGCACTGCTCACAGAATACCCTTCACTCCGCCCAGCCCAACCACATAATTTCCTATGAGTGGGGACCAGGCTCAAGTGGGGTCAATCACAAAACCCCTGCCCCACCTGGCCATAGTGATTGGCTCAAGAGTGGGCAAAATGTCCTTTCCTGGGATTTCCTCAACTGGAGCTGGGAGAAAGCTCTTTCCTCTCTGATGGCAAAGCTGAGAAGATGTGGGCCCAGAGCCGCCAACAGCCATATCCCTCACCATGTGGAAGAAGCCAATCTGCAACAGGAGAATGAAGTCAACATGCAGAGAAAACAGACAAGACAATGACAAGAGAATTTCGATGGCATTCAATTATCTGGTTCTAGTCCTTGAGACCCAAAGTTGTTTTTATTTTTCTTTTCCAAATTGGGTTGCAATAATTCTTTCATTTCTGGGAGGTATCCAAGATTCTTCAATACTGTTCCTATTTTCCTTAAGCAAGCTCAAAGTAAGTTTGCCACAGAGGAATCTTGACAACACAGGGACAACTTCAGTCAGGGTGAATGCTTGGTACAATGCAATTGAAAAATAGTAGGAAGGGAAGAGAGGGAGGGAAGAAATGGAGGGGGTACTGGGGTAGGTAGTGGCAATAGCAAGAAAGGGACAAAGAAGAGTTCCTATGACATGAGTAGGAAGTAACTCATCAGAGTTAATTACAGGTAAAGATGAGTAAAAGACTCTGCGTCTCAAACATTAGGTCTATGGGATTGTGAAAATGGTCTGACTGAGCTGAAGAGGGCCACACTGAACTGGTGTCGAGAAGGGGAAGACAATGAACCCTGTTTATGTACATCAAAGCTTTGAGAGCCCCTGCAGGGTATAGATGGACTCAGCTGTGTTCAGTCTTTTTCCAACTACTCCAGTCAGACTCCCAAGTAGTGTACCCTGGAATATAATAGGTGGGACTCAATCAATATTAGTTGAATGGTTGTAGAAGAAAGGCTGGCCAAATCTGAACACTTACGGAATGGCCAAAAACTAGCAGAAAGATAAAGAAACAAGTAAAGGGTACAGAACTGGTATGGTTAGAGCAGACATTCAACCAGTATATGTTATGACATATTTTCATTCACAAAATATTTGTTTCACAAACATAAGCATGGTTTAAGAAGGAAACCCTGGTTAGATTGTCAAATGTACAAAAGTGATCAAAGAGGATAACAGAGAAAAGTTGAATTTGGTAGAGGGTTGTACCTGTGGGCCTACAACTTAAAAGAGGAAAAGGCTGAGAAGCTAAGGAGTGAAAAATTAAGTATTAAGGAATTAATAATTCATTCATTCAAAACTGAGCACCTATCATGTGCCAGGTACTATATGGACTGCTCAGTTACAGATCTACTGTTCTGTGAGGTTTGGCTGTGAAAGAACACAAACAAAACAGCAGTACTGTGTACCAAAGAATCAGGTGTTTTTCTTTTTTCTTTTTGTTTGTTAAAGATAAGGGGTACCTACGTTTCATTTATAGGGGGAGAAGAAGGAACAAAAGAAAGGTGAAATGTAATAAACAGACAAGCTCAGAAGATGATATCAAAGTGCAGGGATTAGATTTAAAAAAAGGGAAAGCAGCAGCAAACATATAGGTTAAGTGGGCCATAGAGGGAGAGCATCCTGATTTTGCTAGGCTTCCTGCTAAGCAATTAAGGGAAGATGAGTTGTGTAGGGTTGTCTGTGAAATGAGGAACGTATCATCACCATCTACCACCCACATGCTCAGCCAACTTCTTAACAGCAGCTATTCAAAATTATTAACTCTTTAAATATCTGAAATTATTATTTTTCTAATAATGTTATTATATGTCAAGGACTTTACTATGGACATGGTTTACCAACCTTGTGACAGATTCTAGGATAGACTTGACTTTAGATAGACCTTCTTTACCAAAATACACCACTGTGAGATGAATCCTCTTGTCCTGATGAATACAAACATCCCTAACAGAATTGAAAAATAAAGTTTGTTCAAGAACATATATAAGGCACTACTCAAAATGCAATCATACAAAGCTTCAACAAGAAAATGAATAAGGCACTACTGATAAAGAATGAAATCACATGAAGCATTAAGTAAACGCACAAAGACTATGTCAATGAGTGCAATCCTTAGATGGCTATAGAAGGAATCTAACATTACTGTCACATTTCAAAACATTTGGGAAACTTTTACTTTGAATTGCTATTTAAGGACATAAGTTCAATGAGTTCAAAACCAAATAGATAAATATTTAAGTTGTGGATCAAGAATTTTGCCCTCAAACTGGCTAATTCCAAAAATTTTATCTATTATCAAGGAACAAATATTTGCCATCACTGAGATTATCCACTGTAAAGAAAGATGTAGCCTCTGAAGGCAATTTCAAGAGAGGTGATTTAAAAAACAAAGCTTCAAGAAATCAGATCTTAGCCAGGCACAGTGGCACATGCCTATAATCCCAGAGGCTGGGGAGGCCGACAGGAGGATTGTGAGTTCAAAGCCAGCCTCAGCAAAAGCAAGGTCCTAAGCAACTCAGTGAGACCTGTCTCTAAATAAAATACAAAATAGGGCTGGGGATGTGGCTCAGTTGTTGAGTGCCCCTGAGTTCAATACCTGGTACCACCCCCACTCCCTCACCAAAAAAAGAAATCAGATCTTATTTACAAGTATGACTTCCAGATACTATGCTGCAGAATGGTGTTAACCAACCTTTTAATATGAGAATAAAGATTAGGATTAAAAAAGAACTAAACCTAGTGTATTAATATAATTAAACAAGACAATTGTTTTTTTTAAATTTTTTTTTAGTTGCAGACAGACACAATATCTTTATTTATTTATTTATTTATTTTTATGTGGTGCTGAGGATTGAACCCAGTGCCCAACACACGCGAGGCAAGTGCTCTACCACTGAGCTACAATCCCAGACCCAAGACAATTGTTAATTTAAAACAAAAACCATATTTTTTTTGGTTATTCTAATTCTTTAACACTTCAGCATTTTAAAATATCCAAATTTAATGACCAAAAAATAAAAACATAAATATTCTGCTTTCCAAGATGGAATGACTTTCTCCCAATTTTGGCTGAATGCTTATATTTATAAATTTATTTCAACCTTAAAACTCAAATTGTTCTATAGAGGATTTTCTTGGGAGATAGCAACCTGTATATCTTGATTGCAGTGGTAGTTTGTGAATGTATACTTTTGTTCAAAGTCATGAAAATATGACTTTTTATCCTTAAAATATCCTTTAAATTATCCTTAATACATAGATTTTATTGTATATGAAATGCCTCAATAAAGTAATTCTTAAAAATTTAACTAGTCCTAAAATGAATTCACACACCATTATAAAGGCCATCAAGTTTAGTTTCTAACAATTGTCATTCTCAATTTTTATAACACAGTTGAAATTTTCAAGAAATATAACATATGATACATTCTTTATGAAAAAGGAGAATATAAACAAGGAAAGTTCCCCTAAAGGCCATAAAATTATTCTACAATTCTAAGTAATCATATTCAGTGAAAATAAATTAAGCAAATCTGCACAAAATGTTGCTATTTTTTTAGAACTTAGCCAAATCATTAAGCCCTGACAATTACCTGAAGTTCTGCATAAACTGTGCAAATGCTTCAGTTCTTTCAGCAAGTGGCACAATGATATTAATAATTGATCTAGTAATGTCAATCATCTCACTCTTCACTTTCATGAGAGGTCCAAAAGGGCGGAAGAGGGTCACATGTCTATATTCCATAAGGTCTGCTTTCTTAAAAAAGAGTTCATACTGTGTTCCCTTATCTCTCTCAGTGCGATAATAACCTAAAAGAAAGAGTTTTCAACAAAGACATTTTCATGTTAAAATTTATAAATTCATTAGGAATACAGACTTTACTCAAAGATTGAAAGTATTAAACCAGATCTGTAGAGTTTTTGTCTATTTGTGAAAATACTTATTCCCACTGTCTAGACAGTAAAAACTATTCTTTTAAAAGAGAGTTTTTTTTAAAAAAAGCTTATCATCCTGCCATATTCTCAATCCATGAAATACCCTCCAAATGATAATTATTCCTTTTTACCTATGACTTTAAAAAATAATAGAGCTTATCATCATAGTAATCATATGGCAAAGAAATTACTCAAAGCAATATTAAATTCTGAGCCCAAGCATTAAAAAACTCCTGTTGCTCTGTTCAGAGCAACAAAAATCAATCAGATGTCTTGATGTCGATCACTAATATAAACAGATGACATGGTCTCAGTTTTCAGTAAGAGCCAGACCAATGAGAAAGACAGAAAAAGAAATAGTAACAATACATTGAATAGAGAGAAGTCAAAGAAAAATTAGTATATATTTCAACAGTGATTTGAGATGCTTTTAGGATAAAAGTATAGAAATCTACTGGGCAATTTAATTTTTTTGCCTTTGGTGTTTATTATTTTTTATTGGTGCATTATAATTTTACATAATAGTATAGGGATCCTTATTCTATATTTGTATAGGCACATAACATAATTTGATCACTCTCATTCCCCAATATCTTTCCTTCTCCTCCTCCCTCCCCCTGATCCCCAGTTCTACTCTACTGGTCTCCTTTCTATTATTCTTTTTTAAATTAGTGCATTATAATTATACAAAAACATGGGATTCACTGTGGTATATTTGTACATGGACATAGTATAATTTGGTTGATATTATTCCCCAGTACTTTTTCACAGCAATGTGAGTTTTAAACATGACACTCAAGAGAGGATAGACATACAGATGTGTGTATCACTCAGTCAATATCTGGTAATAAAATGGTGAATAAGATAGACCTGCCCCAACCCTCCTGAGGCTTACAGTGTAGCAGGAAAACTGGACCAGGAAATGGGCAACAAGCCCTATGAGAGAGGATGCAGTATAGAGATGACAAGAACATACAGGAATCACTGCTACCTTAAACTTGAGATTGGGGATGACTTCCTGGAAGTGACATCTGAGCTCAAGTCTGGAAGAGGATTAGGAGCTACTCAGTGGTTGCCAGTTTTATTTTAGAGAAGAGAGTAGTGGCATAGTGGAGGAAAAGTGGGTATGGAATGTGTTCCATGCAGAAAAGTATTCTGAAAGGAGAGTTACAAAATATGCAGAAACTGCAGAATACAAAACTGGCTCAACTTCCTGTCTTTTTAGGTAGATCTAATGTGTGGACATTTCATATGTTACTTAATTATCTTATTTCCTCTGCATCTTTCAATTCTGCCACAGGCTACAAACATAGAGTAGGAAGACAAAAAGTTGAGCATGGGGAAAAACTAGAAGAGTTTTGAGGAAAAAAAAAAAACCTTAAAAAAATGGCAGGAAGTGACAGCAGAAAAAAGGAACCCACAGGGTGAAATGCCCCAGCAAAGCACTATGCCCTGACTAATGGCTTCCAAAGGCCTCCATATATTATACTATAGTATAATAAGTGATAGTCATGATTAGTTTGGAGTAAAAACAAAACAACAACAAAAAACCCTACATGTGGTAGGCTGTTTATGCAATCAAGCAAAAAGAACTTTAAAGAAAGATTTATGTCCAAAATTGCTTTAAGCTTGCAATCAAATATCTAGCAGGAAGTGATAAGATGAAAATAGGCAGGGATAGATAAGTATTCCTGTTTAGATCTGTCAACAAATATTCTAAACTTATAGCAGTGTTCTTTGACCTTTGAGTCATGTCCTATCTTAAAAATCTCATAGCTTTTCTTGAACTTTATTAAGAAAATAGGCTATTTCTTTACTTATCCAAATATCCCAAATGCAAAATTTTGTATGCCTCTTTGATGCTTCTCCTTCCTTCCAAATGGAAAATAACCATTAGACTATTAAATTAGATTTTCTCTCCCCTTACCAATGGTTTTCAAATTTTGAGCTTTAGTTTATATATTTTTAAAACATAAAAAAGGAATATCAAGATCAGATACGAGAGCTGGGCGAGGTGGCACACACCTGTAATCCCAGCACTTGGAGATGCTGAGACAGGAGAACTGTGAGTTCAAAGCCAGCCTCAGCAACTGTAAGGCGCTAAGCAACTCAGTGAGACCTTGTCTCTACATTAAAAGAAAACACAAAATAGGGCTGGGAATGTGGCTCAGTGGTCAAGTACCCCTGAGTTCAATCCTCTGTACCAAAAAAAGAAAAAAAAAAAAAAGGATCAGATAAGTGAGGAATGCAAATCATACACATGCAAATATATACACAGCTCAAAGAACTCTTCAACTTCAATAGTTTATATTCTTGTACTTCCTTGGTCCTTATTCCCACGTTTATTATGATCTCATTATAACATTTTTCCAAAAATCCTCTTCAAACTTTTGGTGGAATGAAGCAGGTAAGAACATAAATGTTTTAAAACTGTGCATAATAACTGACATATTAGCATAAACACTAGCATTTTGTCATAAGTATTTACAATTTATTTTTCATATTACCTTCTATGAAGTCATTTTCATTAAATGTAAGTTTCTCTCCAAGGGGACCCTCCTCATCTTCCTGTTCATCATCTTCATCAGGATTATTAATGACCTCCAAGCCAGCTTCAATAACTTCTACCAACTCATCTCGTTTGTCTTTTCTAACTGGCTTTTCTTCAGGATGACGAGTGAGACCCATTTCCAACTGAAATACTTTCATTAAGGTAAAACTTTCAAAAGGAATCACCCCATACTCACTGGGAAGTTTGGCTCCTGTGCTAACTTCAGCTTTGTCAATCTGGGAATGAAGAAATTCTAAAAGATCACTAGGTGCCTGCTCTTTGTTGCCTTGATAGCCTATGCCATTAGCCCCTATATTCTTTCTCTCTTGTAATGATTTCATCTTCTCGCTCATTTCTTGTAATTCTTGTTTTAGTTGGGCAATTTGGCGTTTGAGACTGGTTGCCCTGGTTTGATAATGTTCTTCTTGCTCCTGTAGGAGGGCTTGATAATACTCTTTACCATAATTTTCTCCAACAACACCAGGAAGAGATGCATTTCCATCAGTCTGAGGGGCACATTCCAGAAGGTACATAAATAATACCAAACTACAGAGCAAAGCGAGTCCTAACAGTAGCCAGTGGGTCCGAGTGTGAAGGATTGATCCTCTTCTAGACATTCTTATTAATGTGTATTTACCTAACAAGATAAGCTGCTTCTTCATACCTTTAGCAAAAAGTTATCAAAAATTCAAAATAAAATCAGGATTTCCATAAAAGGTACCAAAATGAATTCTGCTGTAGCTTAAAAAAATTCTTTTCTCAGTAGTCATGACTACTTGTAGAAATGAGAAATTAAGTATACTTTGTTTTATTACCATGAAATCCAGAATGAAACAATCTGAACTATAAAATCCATTATACGGGTGGTGAATTTTCTGAAAGAAACAGATCAGAATCAATCAGAATTTTGTTTCCTTAAGTGCACAAATTGTTGGCAGCTTCAATAAACTTAGTAACTACTATATGTAGAGTATCACACTAGAGGTGCTAATGTAATTTAGAATACTGGTAAGTTCTTGGAGAAATTATTAAGAAAAATGCCTTTTAAAATACTAAAATATTATGCATAATACTTTTAAACAGTATGACTATACACCCATAATCTCCTGAATTACAGAAACATTAAGATTACATTCATGGTTTGTATTCTATAGTATGTTACATAGATTCTACTGTTTTCTAATTATTTTAATTATATTGCTTGTAACTCTGTATTAATACCATATTTCAACTAGCATATGACACTTAGGAATTGAATTTCTATAAATTATTTCTATCATAGTAATTATGGTTTCCTGGCAAGAGAGGGTTTCTTCAAATTTATTCAATTCAAATATTCTACGTCATTAATTTCTGTTGCTCAACTCAGCCAGTGTAGGAATCTTAAAATTAAGTGTGTGTTGTGGGGCGGGGGGCAATATCAAAATGTCACAGATAGCTGAAAACCATTAAGAAAACATTTTTATATCCAAAGTTCTCTGGTAGATTATTGAAACATTAGATCTCATAATTCTTTCCACCGTATTACACAGCAACAGATTCCCTACAAGCCTGGAAAGGTTTAGCATCTATACAATGAAAAAAACATAAATATTTTAAACATGTTTATCTGAGAAAAAATTCAAAAACCATTTATAAATTTACAAAATTATATGCTACCTTTCATGTTACAACTAGTTGCATAACCTCTTCTGTGTCTATTTCTAAATTTAGGATTCTTAATTCTAGAAGTAAGAGAAGGTTAAACTTAGGAGAGGAGAAGCAGAAAGGCCTTCCCTGCATAAGAACTTCCATTCTAACCAAGTTATTTATCAAGAACGATAATGTGTTGATTGCAGACATTTCACAGCAATGGTTTCTCCAGTGCAGTAGAACCTATGGAAGAGATGACTGGGAAACATCAGTCTTAGCCACTTTCTTAGTGATTAGGAAAGCCTGGATGCCTCCTTGGAAAATGCTCCAGCATGCACAATTTGTGGCACATGTCTATAAAATGTAGGATAGAAGACCACAAATAATTGACTTAATTCCCTTTAGTCATTTATTATTTTAATAAAAAATAATAAACAAGTATCTTGAAAAATTTAATTCATTACAATGTAAAATGTATTTATTATTGGGTTGCAATTCAAAAATCCTAAAAAAACCCACTAATTTAAAATGTATTTTTATACATTCTCCATACAGTTTTTTTCAGGATAGCACTATTTGATTTGAGATGGCTTACATAGTATTTAACCCATTTTGTTCCATCATTCAAGATATGGAACACCTATAAAAACTTAGATATAGTATAGAATTATACAATATGTAATATAATTTAATAATTGTAATAATTATTATATGTAAGTTATAGATTATGATTTCCAACCTATTTTAATGTACTTGTGCTAATATCATTGTACTATTCACAGAATTGAAAATTTGTGACTTAATGGGTTTTAATATTACAGTTGAATGTTTTCTACTGAAAGGAAGAAAAAGCTGCTGTAATTACCTCAGAATGTAAATGTTAGTTGCATAGTTCTGTGGTGGTTGTCTTATTTTTATGGGAAATTTCAATTAAAATCTTACTTGCTTAGTTCCTGCAGGAACTCTTCAACCAAATCCTAGAAGACTAGTTTATAACAGCTTTAAATATGTTAAGAATATTAGAAAGGCTAGGAGTATGCTCACTGGCACAGTGCTTGCCTAGCAAGGATGTAGGTTCAATTCGCAGCCCTGCAAAAAAGCAAAACAAAAAAATACCACCTTGATCACCATCATTCTATGCAATGTGTTTGTATCACAGATAAGGTTCATTGAAAGAGGAGAGAAAGGGATACTGTGGAGACAAAATAATGAACTGTTAAAGGAACGAAATATATAATCAAAGATTTCAGAAATATACATCCAACCAAAAAAGAAAAAAATTCCTCATATTTCAGAAAGATACAGCCAACCTGAAAGAAAAAAAATTCCTTCCCAAAAAGACCCCAAAATATGAAGCAACAATTTTCAAGATATTCAACATCAGGTGAAAAAGGACAGTGATCCTGGAGAAAGAAGAAACAAATGTCTACTCAACTTACTGCCTTAGTCTCCAGACCATAGCCCAGGGAGGGGAACTTAAGCATAGACCAGCAGATTTCCTGAGCTGACATAATGGAATTGACAGTCTGAGGAGACTAAGGTAGCTAGGGTTCAAATGAGACAGCTAGAAAAAGAGAGAACTCCAGAGGTCTGAAGAAGACATTCTTCAGATAGTCAGCAGAGCCTTGATCAATGTAAGCTTATGGGGAAACTAACAGGCTAAGGAAAAGACCACACAAAAAAATTTGAGGACACAGAACCCAGTATTCATGCAAGGCTAGAAATAGGCATGTTCTCACCAGACAGACTGGAAAACCTCAAAATTCATGGGGAATTATGTAGAGTATTCTAAAAGGTCTTGCCTCAGTGGTGGGTACTAATTAACTCTACTTTTTTTTTTTTTTTTTTGGTACTAGGGATTGAACTCGGGGGCACTTGACCACTGAGCCACAACCCCAGCCCTATTTTGTGTTTTATGTAGAGACAGGGTCTCACTGAGTTGCTTAGTGCCTCCCCATTGCTGAGGCTGGCTTTGAACTCGCGATTCTCCTGTCTCAGCCTCCCTAAGTGCTGGGATTACAAGCGTGAGCCACCACGCCCGGCTCTAATTAACTCTAAACATGGGTCTAGTCCTGTCAACAAATCTTAAAAACAAAACCCGAAAAGATCAAATTATTTCCAAGTAACAGCACAAGCCTCAAGAATATTTATAGAAATAAAAAAATATTCACCACACAACAAAATAAAATTGACAATATATGACTTTCAAACAAAAATCACCAGCCATAATGAAAATAATCTCTAATTAAAATTGAACAAGAACTGACAAAAACACGAACATTCACAAAAAAGGACATTAAAACAGCATAACTGTATTTAAAAGAATGTTCCTGTTCAAAAACTAAGTAGAAACACGTATGACATTAAAAAATAAGATCCAAATTAAACTTCAGGAGATGAAAATTTCAATGCCAAGATGAAAAATACACTGGATGAGATTAACAGTACTTTAGATTGTAGATGTTTCAAAAGAAAATGTTAGTGAATTGTAGACACAGCAAAAAAAAAAAAATTACTTCAGAAGGAAAAAGAATGAAAAATATGAACAGAGCTGTGTGATGACTTCAAATAGTATAATATACATGTAATTGAAGGCCCCAAAGAATGGGGAGATTAGAATATTTGAAGAAATAAGGTTGCAAATTTGATGAAAACTATAAATACATAGATTTAAGGAGCTCAATCGACCTCAAGTATAAGAATCATAAATAAAACAAGGCACACAGCCAGGCAAGGTGGTACACACCTGTAATTCTAGCTATTTAGGAAGTTAAGGTAGGAGGATTCCAAGTTCAAGCCTAGCCAAGATAACAGAGCAAGACCTTTTGTCAAAATAACAACAAAACCAAGACATATGATGATCAAACTCCTCAAATTCAGTGATAAATCTTAAAAGCAGCCAGACAAAAAATATATATCATATACAAGAAACAAATGACAAAAGACAACAATGACAGGTTACAGAAGATTACTCTTGGAAACAATGCAAATGAGAAGACAACGAAGCAATATCTTCAAAAAACTGAGCCAGGCGCGGTGGCACAAGCCTGTAATCCCAGCACTTAGGAAGGCTGAGACAGGAGAATCGGGAGTTCAAAGCCAGCCTCAGCAACGGCGAGGCGCTAAGCAACATAAAACACAAAATAGGGCTGGGGATGTGGCTCAGTGGTCGAGTGCCCGAGTTCAATCTCCAGTACCAAAAAAAAAAAAAAGAAAGAAAAAACTGAAAAGAAAATTTCCATTACACAAAATTTTGTTTCTCTTGTTAATAGTTGAATCTAACAAGCTTTTCTTATATGACTTTTCAATTTTAGCCTCCCTATTTGAAGTAATTCTAATGTAAAATAAGTAATTTTTTTCCTTAAATAGGCAATTCCTGTCATTCATAATACAATCCATGCTTTTGTCCTTAATTTGAAATGCTACCTTTATCATAAACCAAATTCTGTATGTAGAAAAATCTATTTTTGTCCTCAAACCAGGGTTCAACACAAACATTTTAGGTCAGATAATATTATAACCAGTTAATTCTGCCATTATAGCACAGAAAGCAGACACTGATGGTATGTAAATTAATGTGCATAGTTGTGTCAAGGGACACTAAAATTTAAACTTCATATAATCTTCACGTCATAAGTATTGTTTTTCTTTTTTTCCCCCAAAGTATCTAAAAATGTAAAAACCACCCTTACGTCACAGGTCATATTGAAATAGGTGGCCAGTGGCCGGATGTGGTGGTGCATGCCTGTAATCCTAGCAACTCTGGAGGCTGAGGCAGGAGGACTGCAAGTTCAAGGCCAGCCTTAGCAATTTTACTGAGGCTCTAAGCAACTTAGCGAGAACTTGCCTCAAAATAAAAAATAAAAAGTGCTGGGGCAGTTGCTCAGTGGTTAAGTGCTCCTGAGTACAACTCCTGGAATTCATGGGGGAATTGTGTAGAGATTCAAAAAGGTCTTGCCTCAGTGGCGGGTACTAATTAGCTCTAAACATAGGTCTAGTCCTGCCAACAAATCTTAAAAACAAAAAACTAAAAAATAAGATAAATAAAAATATAGGTGGTCAGCCAGATATGGCAACCCCAGCTCTAAGTCTTTAATTTTTTTTCACCCTTCTAAAAGAAAAATTTTTTTTTTCCTTTTTCTTTCTTTTTCCTGAGACAGGGTCTTGTTGTGTTGCCCAGACTGGTCTGGAACTCACCACAAAATCCAACTTATAATTCTTTTATACTTATAAAATGTCACAAAATAAAAACGAGATAAAAAGATTAAAAATGATAAAAGGGCATACAGTGAAGTCTCTCTCCTATCCTAGAGGCTAAATTCCCTTCTCCAGTGTTCGTATATTCTTCCAAATCTAATGCCACTATTAAATGTCTTGGCTTAAACAACCTTAATATATATGACTTTGAATACATGTTATTTCATCTATAGGATAAATCCCTGAAAGTGAAATTTCTAGTTAAATTTACTTAAATTATTCATTGCAACATATAATTGGTCAGTATTTGCCGTTTCCAACATGTCTAAACCTACTTGCCACATTCCCAATTGCTATATTTTGGATCTGAAATGTAATATAAAAGAGTTAAAGGCATGGTCACCAGTCTGTGGTGCTACTGGGAGGTGGTAGAACCTTTAGTAGGTGGTGTTTAGTAGAAGGAAGTTTAGGTCTTTTAGGGCCTGCTCTTGAAGTGGTTATTGGGACTCCTGTTGCTTCCTGTCCCTCTTTCTTTCTGCCTATCACAAGGTAGGAAGTCACCTCTGCCATGTGCTCCCCCCATGACATAATGCCTTGCCATAGGCCCCAAAGTGACAGGCCGACTTACTTTGGACTGAAACCTGTGAGCCAAAATAAACCTTTCCTCCTTTTAAGTTGATTATTTCAAGTATTTTGTCACAGCAACAGAAAGTTGATTAAAATCAACTTTGAGATCCTTTTTGGTTTGCAAGCATAACTGGGTATTCAGTGTTGTATGAGATGCACTTCCCTGTCTGATGTGGGAGAAAAAAACTGACTTTGAAATCATGTTCTAGATTATTAAATTTTTGTTTCATCAATGTTTATAGCAGCACAATTCACAATTGCAAAACTGTGGAAGCAACCCAGATGTCCTTCAATAGATGAATGGATAAAGAAACTGTGGTACATATACACAATGGAATATTATTCAGCAAGAAAAGAGAATAAAATTATGGCATTTGCAGGCAAATGGATGGAATTGGAAAGCATTATGCTAAGTGAAGTAAGCCAAT